>JBBMKB010099184.1:0-10520 GCA_037833945.1 Alaria marginata | reverse complement strand
CCCAACCCAACCCAACCCAACCCAACCCAACCCAACCCAACCCAACCCAACCCAACCCAACCTAACCCAACCTAACCAAATCGTTTTGCTGTCACCCAGCGTTGGTGTGTGTTGGGATCAGAAAGTATGTGGTACGATGATTAACAAAGTAAAATTTGATGAAGTCAAACAATCACATGCCTTTCAGTATTTCAGCGCAAGGTAGAGCAGGCATCAACTGCAAAATCGCTGCAGCACTGCACCGCACCTGCGTTCCGGAGTCCACTTTGAAGGCTCGCTGGGTGCTAAGCTCGTGGCATAGCTCCGTTAATCTCCGTATCCCTGCGCCCAGCGCCGAGGGTTCGTTTTTAGTTTTCAATGATAACGGTGACTGTCTCGGAATACCGATTTGTTTCGAAAGATTGGCTCATATTCTAACAAGGCAAGGTACGAGCAGGTGTTGTAAGGCCTAGTTTGGGTACGAAATTTCACCAGTAGTCAAACGAACTAATTCTCTCTACTACCTTAACAAATGGCGTCGGCGGGAGGACACGAACCTGCGCGTGAAATCACACTAACTTTCGAAGATCTCAACCTCCTGCGGTCTACGATTGCTACCCACGTAGACTACGTGATAACATGGGCATTGGTTTGACCCTTTCAGAACTGTAAACATATTTCCCACTCCACTTCCAAGTAGTCTGTCTCCAACAACGTGAGTGAATTTGTAGAGGGGTTAAACACGGACATCTTTTGTTTTCGCTGTTTTTACCACCACTTTTACTTCCCAGCTCCACTCGTATTAATAGTAAGACGTTTAACCCTCAGCGACCGTCTAGACAAGCCGTGGTCATGGGTATCATCCCTTCTCTCCCCCGTGACGTGCCTTCGTTTTAATCGCGCATAGAGATCAGCATTCCCACTACTCGTCGATTTGCGTCGAATTACATGAGTTAATGAGATATAGAGCTCGGTGAGACTTGTCTTAAGACCCACCGATCCGGAGCCATGGATGCAGAGTGAAAAGGTCTTCTTCGAGAACAGCCCGACACTTTGTCCACTTGCGCATTTGCACGAAGCTCTTCCACTCCACAAACGATTTCCACTGGCTGTACTGCCTGAAGAAAGGCAGGGCTGCTATGCGATGGTATTGCCTGGTGGTGGTGGATACGTGCCAAACAAAAGTGAAACACACGAGACGAAAGACGTCAACGACATTGAAATAAGTTCCAGGGTACCGGGTACGTGCCAAACAAACGTGTGCACCCGAGAGACACCAACGGCATTGAATTACCTTCCAGGGCACCACCCATTGTTATAATTGTGCATCGCAGCACGCTGCGAAGGCATCCTTTAGAACTGCACCCACACTTTGGTGGCAAACCACTTTGGTTTAGACTTAAAGTTTCTGGCAGTGGGAAAATGGATAGGGAAGCAGTTGGCTGTCGAGCAGGATACATGCACACAAGTAGATGCACAAATCGCGAGGTTTTTCTTCCTGCCCTCGTCGGTCGGCGGGAGAGCAGCGCCAGCGATTCTGCGCTTACCTCAAGCGATTGTCGGTGTCGGAAGGATTGTACCCGTGGACGAATACATATTTTGCCTCCGATTGCTTTAATGGAGCAACCGAAGAGTTGTCTAGGCTGCTATCATACTAGCACAATCAGAAATGCCGAACCCTACGAGTTATAGAAATAAAACGGTCCGCACACTCCCGAATGGCCCTCACGGCTTACCAGTGGGCTATAACCAGATAGTTATTGCTTGATATAGACGTACACATGACAGAGGGGGGCCTTTAATTTAGGCAGTATCGGGGATACGATATTAGCGGTGCTGTCCTAATCGTGCTCGATATGTAGTGGGGGGCTCCCAATAGTGCCGGTATGTGCCGGCCCAACATACCGGCACTATTCAGGGCACCGGCACTGTTAGGAAAGGGTTACTGTAGAGAGTTGCTTCGAGTATAGAGAGTTCAAGTCGTGCCAAGCGATTTCGTGGGCATTATAGAGAGCAGCGGCACTGTTGAATCCGCACTATTGGGAGCCCCCCATTGTGCTGCACTTCTCACATGTATTGGCGTTCGAATTGCTCCACTGTGACGAACTCGGTTCGGTCCCTGGTGGACAAAACCAGTCCGTTCATGCTCAAAGTGTAGAACTTGTCCGGGCAAGATTCAACGGTGTCAACAATGGTCAACTTGTACGGGTTTTCTTCATCCACCTGGTTCGCGAGGGCAATAAACGGCACAACGAACCACAGAGGTAAAAGGGGACTGCTCGGAATGATCATCGATCACACGTCGATTGTTGTATACCACTCTGTACGGAAATATAAGAACCGTTTTGATATTAATAGTAGTATCCAACGGGTATCATATTTGCGGACAGAGTGGTATAGAGTACTACGCCTACAGAAAATGGTACGGCCACCTTATGGTCGTTGTACAAGAGAATAGCGCCCTCCGCATTGCCCCAGCGGTGTTCGAGAAGGCGTACAACCTTGATGGTAAAAACGTTCCCACGTAGGGACTTCGCGTTGCTCGCGAGGTGCATGTCCTCGCCTCCATGACACGAAGAAACATTGCAGGATGGCACCGGTGCAATGCAATGCTACGATACTGATACTCAAACTAAAACTCAGCTGACTGTAAAAAGGCCCCAGCTGCACGTTATTAATAATTAATAATTAATAATGAATAATGAATAGGAGGGGTCACGGCCATTTTTTATGAGGCTTTTCATTTGAGGATCGCTATACTAATAGTAAGTAAAAAACTGAATTTGAAGAAACTAAAAGCGCAACCTGGTGAACCACAACAGTACCATGGCCTGTCACAGGTGTATGACGAATATTAGTGTCAAAACATAATTGGGATTATAACGATATTGGGTGGTTTGTAAGTCTAATTCAGGAGCCCCTTCAGGCAGAAATATTTGTATCAAAATGTGCTATTATTTTATTATTATACCTCTATCGTAGCACGTAGCGAGCATCGGGCACTGACTGACACTGAGACGATATGTAGCTGTCGCTATACCGCGAGTGGGGTCGGCTATAAATGACCGTCGACGATACCACGACCAGACCGTTTTTGCTTATGCCAGAGACAAAACCGCAAGTATCACCTTGAGGTAGAGGAACACGTTAGGGTTGCGAAAAGGGTCCTTCCATAGTGGGCTGGTCTGCAAGCTCTTGATGAAACCGCCGTATGGAACTCCATCTGCAAGACAAGAAATTGACCGTAGGACGGGTGCATCGCTGAGGCTGTTGAGTGACGATTACGGTGTTTTGTATTTAGCGAGAAAACACATCTTCCTACTGCGCACATACATAGTTATCCCCTGCAAGTACGGCGCAAGCCCCCCGCACCCAATCGAGAGACCCAAAAAAGAGGAAATCGCCCGCGAGTCCACGGTGGCTTCCCGGTATCCTTCGCCAGCTCCCTCTCGTCTTGGATCTAGCTAGACGTACCCCAGCCCTCCCCCTTTCCCTCACCCAGCCGCCTCTCAACGTCCGCAACAAACGTCCACAACAACCAGTAAACAGTGACTGGAGCATCATAAAGCCTGTGTTTGTAAAAGCTGACGGGGAGTTCCCGAAAACATTATTCAGCTCAAGCCTCGTAGTATCTACAGGTAATGCATTTGACAACACTGAAAATACCTGTGTTGTTCGCCTTGTTGACTCCAGATTTTGGCAGGTTTTCTCGCGACGCCCCCGCGTTGGATGCACCACCGCTCCTAGCGCCGACATCCCTGGACGCAAATAATCGATCAATTAACACAATTCATCGAGAATATCGAAACAAAAGGACGGGTAAGCCCGAAGACACAGTTTTCAATGGATGCAAGGAGTCAAACAAATAACACCATGCATTAAGCATATCGTAACACCAGAACAGATAAGCCCGAAAAACCATTTTCAATGGGTGCAAGGGGCCAGTAAAACATACATTGTGTGTTAAGCATATCGTAGCACAAGAACATATAAGCCCAGAAACATATTTTTCGTTAAACGGGGGGTGGCTTTGGCCTACTTCCACCAAACGTGTACATTACACGGTTTCTCTACGTAACCCCGCAAATGTCTAAAAAATTCTTCAACAAACATAACAAGAGTATTCCGATATCGCGATCGGCCTGGAAAAAACATACCGAGAGTACTCCGATACCGGATTAGTTCCGGAAAAAAACACAACGAGATTACTCCGCAGCTTTTCCCTCTCAAAATCTGCTTGCCTAGTATCATGTCCCACTCCGTCCGTGCCCCGCGGCATAGCATGTTGCCTTTCGCGTTTCTTCAGCCCCGCCACAAGGCTGCTTCGAACAGCACCGCCACCGTGTTTTCCAGCTGCACCATCAGCGTGGTATTGCCCCTGTCAAAAACAATAGCGCGCCCATCTCTCATCAGGGCATTCAGCTCTACGTGCCAGTCGTTCGGGTATATAGCGTTGTCGGGACAACGCCCTGGTAAGGTGTTAGAAGATATTGGTCCATTGGGCTACTGGTACAAGATTCACCAAGTATCCACTCGAACTATGCCCTATAACAGCCCCCTCTCGGATTGCTTGTCGCGCTCGGCGGAAAAGTAAGCTTTAAGTCTGTACGACGGGACACCGTAGTGGATGCATAACAACTAGACACTAGTTAGTCAGTAGTCAGGTCCAAGCGCACTACACTACCGGTCCTCTCATAAGAAAGAACCCCCCAAAAAACTTAGCCTACAAATTTCGCGGAAATAAGAACGCCGACGGCTGGTACACTGAAGCTGGTGCAGGACACGCGCTCTCTCAAATAAAAAATCTAGCCTAAACCCAATACCAAGTATATCGGTTTCTTATAAGAAGGCCGGTACTGTACAGGCCCTCGTACAGGCTCTCGTATCGTGTACTCACAAGCAAGGCGAGCCTCGATGCCGACTGATGCGTGGTACTCGCGTCTCCACCGGCGGCCTAGGGGTGCAGCACAAGACCGCTACGTTAGTAAATTATTTTGATGCCCGATGAAGAACATCGCCGACTGAAGTCCAAAGTCATTGGTTTCAGATCAAGGCTATGGTTGGGGGAGTACTTTTAGCGTCTTTTGAATCACCAAATGAGCGACTCAGAACCGCTCGCGCGCGTGGCTACCCTGTTGCGGCTGCAGCTCTGAAGCTCTTCCCCTCTTTTATTTCGCGAAATACGTGAATTGTTTGTTACGCTGCTCGGAATAAAAATAGAGGTACCTTTTTTATGATACCGCACGAGGTAGCCTTGGTCTACAACGCCATTCTTTCGGCTCACCAACATCCCAGCTAAAGTGCAGTCTTTTCAAGAATTAAGATACACTGTATTCAGAGGGCGCCAACTCTTAAGAATTTCGCTCGTAAGACGTTGAGGCCCGTTTTCTCGCGACAGATACGAAGTTTGATCGAAGAAACGGTGCTCAGGGCCGGGTGCCATACCAACACCCATGCAATAGCCAATAGTAGCCCGTGCTCAATGGTGGCGACAAAATAAGAAACTGAACCTCAACGCCAAACTGCCGTTTCTTATGAATAGGCACGCTTGGTAACAGAGTTGGCGGTATCGCGACAAAACCTTTGGGGATCTACATCACCAATTGATTTTTCTGGTGCATACAGATCGCGCATAGTTATCGGTCTCAACCCCATTCGATCCCGAACTATGATAACGCAGGCTTAGAAGCCGAACTGGGGTGAAATCCGTATCCCATTTGATCCCGAATTACAGCACGAGTAGGCATTTTTTTTGTGTATTCCGTACCTGCACATCCGCGGATAGGTCACGACTGGCCTTTCTCACGAGTTTCATCCGAGGTGCTATACGCCCTGAAGCGAAGGTCGATCCTGACGCCGGCGCACATGACGACTGCGGCTCTTTGCGACCAAAGACTGTGGACGTGCTCGTCTTCGTTCCTGCCTCTCCATGGCGTCCCTTGCGCGGACTGCCACAACAATATACCAGGGCCATGACAGCACCACGCACGAGCGAATCAACAGGACCCATCGAGGGCCGGGATAAAGATATAAACATATACGGTTGGGATCATCATGCTATGGTGGGAACTCACGCAATGTTTTTGAGGCTTCTCACTATACTGACTTTCATAAAAACAAATCATGGTGCTACCCGATGAACAATCCCACAGCATAGGTATGTGACGAATGTAAATGCAAAACACGCAGGGTGTTCCGACGGTATTGGATAGTTCCCTGGTTGGATAGCCCCGTTCGCCAGAAGCAGTTTGACCAAAAAATGCTACCCCTATCGCAGCACGCGTGTACTGCATGTACTGCATGCACACCGTTTCTTGCTCACGAGCTTTGCGCTAGAAAAAAAAACACCATCATGAACCCTATCTGTGGATTGAGTGCGCGTTCCATCGGCAACTACCTCGCTTTAATCTAGTTGGTCCAGAGAGGCCTCGAGAGTTAGAATCAGCGCGTGAAGAGGGGTTCGCCCGCCCCGGAGGTTGCTGACAAGATTGGGTGCTTCGGGTCCCGAAGTAAATTTGTACCGGTATTCGTTTGAAGGAATAATCTGTGAGGCATGCCGCGGTACGAGGCTCACCTATTTTTAAAATATTATTTCTGGGGCTCCTCACTTGAGGAGCTCCATACTATTAGTAAGTGATTTTGGTAAACATTTGACCAGATGAGCAATCCCATACGTAGCTTAGATATAAACCGGATTGTGTTATAAAACGCTACATCGTAACGTGATTCCAACAATATGGATAGTTCCTCAGTTGAGGATCCCGTTAGTCAGAAATATTTCTGATGAAAAGTGCCGCCCCTATCACAGCACGCATCCTGTTGATCTACATAGTTCAGTCACAGTTCCTGCTAACGAACACGCAGTGGGCTGGCTACCCGGTTAAAGAGCGCCCACGATAAGAGAAAACGGACTTACGAGCGGTCAAATCCGCTTGTCACGCTTGTGACGCCTATATTAAAAATTATACGAATGTGGCGCCTACATACCTACTGTACCAGGTACGATACCCAATCTGAGATAAGAGCGGTACGGAGATAATAGTGGTAACACTTATTTGTTCCGAGGGGCTCTTAAATCGGGTATCCCAGTGCTGTACTTCATTCACCTTAGAGGTCCTGCTTTTCTCCCTGGGGGTGACGATGGGGCTCGTGCGAGCTTGTGCACCGTCGAGGCGGAAGCATAGAGGCGTGTGCTCAGGTCACGTTGCGACGGAACCACACTCCGGGAACTTCCCCCTGGCGGCGATAGGGGGGGGGGCGGTACCACCTGTACACAGCCGAAAACGGGTCGTACGATGTTAGTCGGGAATTTCTTGTTGAAAACATCGTGAGACTCAGCAGCCTCTTTCGCCCACCCCCTCGTCCCGTAGCTTTTCAAGCCTCTCGACTTCAATGTCGGCCATGCTATCTTCGGCAGGAATCTACGAATAGACCACACGATCAGAGTGGAGTGGCGCCAGAACAGGTGCCGCGAGGGCCGCCGTCTTGCTCTTACATAATACCATATTGCCAACAGGGGTATGCGAACAAGCGTTTGGTTGGGAGGGCTATGCCTGCATCGGGACTGCACCAACCCTTGTCTTCGGAGGCTCGGTGGCACAGCAAGCTTTTCTATCAGGGAGCCTTTGCTGTCTGTGTATGTGTGTGTGTGTATTGTAGGCACGGTATAGGTTTGGAAACCGTTGCCTATCGGTAGCAGAAGGTGAATCATACAAATCCTTCGGTAGACTCGGCTAAGCAGGCGGCGCCCTCTGCCACTATGCTATGTGCTATGATATGTACGTAGCACTCTGAGAAATAAATGCTCAATCAAACGACTCGCCAGCTTTATAGTTCCAGAACGATGGCCATCCATCCGTATGTACTCGTATTGATCTCCTGCATACAGCTCATACTGGTATACTACTGTACTGGACCGCCAGTATAGGCGAGGGGTGGTGCTGATGCCACGCTGACATCTATCACTCACCTCGCGAGGTACTAGTCGGTTGACGCCACCCTGACCAACGAGCTCTCGCATCGTCGGTATGTCTTTCCAGGTACCAGGTACCTGGTATTAGCGTACCAGGTACCAGGTATTAACCTACAGTATGGTGTGATACTCGTACCAGTACACGCGTTCGAATGTGAATGAAGCTCGTATACGCGCGTGTTCTTGATGTTGCAAGGTAAAGTTGCGAAACGCGGTGGGCAATTGCAATCTCCAGTGGGCAATTGCTATCTCCAGCATTCCATACCATGTACGTCGTGCAGAGCAACGAGTACGAGCTCCATATAACAGACAGAGTGGATCCTCGATCTAGTACCAGGATCCTTGATAAATCGGATCTTAGGTATTAGGACATTTGGATACGAAATACGAAAGCTACGAGTACGTTGACTTGTTGATCTGCATTTTGCTGCAAAATCATCCGTTACATCTGAACAGGAACAATCTCCGTACTTTATATTTTTCATCAGAAAAAATGTTGCCCAGTGCCTGCTGTTCGATGCTGTTGCTCAATTTTTTAAAAACAGCAGCAGCAAGCAAGAACTGCTGTACCGGCGAGCTCCTTCGACCCTCTCCCTCTCTAGGTCTCCTGCTGTCGGCCTATTATCTCACCCTGCGCTGCAAGGCGTGCGGTGCTTTACACTCGCGAATGCGATGGCGCCAAGTGCCATGTGTTGCGTCTCTTTCCCTAACTTGCGGCAGAGGAGCAGTAGCCTTTCTGCCCAGCCCACAGATAGCACGCTCGGCGGGGAGCAATAGCTACAGGCTGGCAACACGAACAAACACCAGCCGCACGCTGACTTCAGCGACGAGGACATGCACATCTGAGAGCCTGAGGCGGGGGTGCTTCCAGGTACGCGGTGGCTGGGGTGGTGGCTGGGGTCGGAGGCAATCCAGCAAACATGATCCATCTCTAGTGCTCAAGTCACAGGCACAGGACAACGACGATGTCGATGCCGAAATTCGAGGGGGTGCACTGCCCAGGACAACAGATCAAACCAGTGCTCTGGACATCTTTTCCGGGCCTATCAAGCTGCAGGTGGGTTGTTAGTTTGTTTTGCTCCAAGTAGTGTGACTCTGTGAATTGCTACTCGTACCCTTGTTGAACAAAGCGTAATCTGTAGCCACGGGTATCTTGCAACCTTGCCATCAATAGCAGCGTAGCCGGCCGAGTCACAGAGTAGTCAGTTCTTGGTCAGTTCTTGAGTTTTTTTCAGTTTTCTCCCACCCCACACCATTATCAAGATAAGGATTTGCTCCCTGAGCACGACCGCCTGCCCATATTATGTGTGCACCACGCACCACGTACCACGTACTTCGTACCCCGTACACTCTTGTGTACTGGTACACGGCTGACAGGCTGACTCGTGTCTTTAGGCCTCAACTGTTTCACGCAGGCACACAGTAAGGCAGATATCTGGCATAGCTCACGACAGCTGTGGAGACCTACGTATACAATCAGAAAACAGAACTTGCACAAGATGAGTTTGCCAGGAACGCGTCTGTACGTCTGTACTCGTATGCCTGTTATGACCAATTGGTTAAATGACAGTTGGATATGAGTCGGTATCAAGCAGCAGTACAGGTACCTGGTACCACAGGTGTGTTTCTTTGGTGACAACGGCACACCAGCATAGACTACAGCAATACGAGCTCCTCGTTCCTTGTAGGTCTAAGATAAGCATCTCTTACGTACGATCATTACACGTCACTCCCAGCAGTCCCAAAGTAATAACACAACAGTCAGCAGTCAGCAGTCAGCCGCATTCAGCATACCGGTGAAACCAGTATACTACCCACACTGAGTACGTCGACAACAGCAGTATCAGCCGGTAACTCAGAGTACGCTATGCCCAAATTACTACTGTAGGTATACTCTCGAGTACGTCATGTACAGGACCTCACAGCAGTCAGTAGTACGCCATGCCCAAAGTACTATTAATATTATTAGCGGGTACCATGGGACACTGTAGTACCTGGTATACCAGTATTGACTCCGATCGAAGCAAGCTTCTAATTTCCGACGGCGCCAAGAAAATAGGGGCCCCTTTCCAGCCTATGATAGCGTGCCCGAATCTCCATGTCCCCTGTCCCACCCAACGAACGTAACCGTCGTAACCCTCATGTTCATATCATACAAGTATGATTAAGAAAAAGGTATAACATCAGCCGTCGACGTATCGTATAGTCAACTGACTGAGGGTTTATGATCCACATACGTTTCAGATCCAACCATTCTGGGATGCACACACCAACGCCGAATTACAGCAAAGCGATATACGGGTAGGCTGGGTTGCGTTGTTGGGTGGGTTGGGTTGGGTTGGGTTGCGTTGTGGGGTGGGGTGGGGTGGGGTTGGGTTGGGTTGGGTTGGATTGACGACACTGATAGCGAGAGCTATATATGTATAAGCCAGTATCTTACAGCACTGCTGTACTGCTGTGTGAGAATGAGAGGACTTTCGCTAGGCCCTGTTTTTTTCAGGGCTGTTCACGGGTCATGACCCGACCCGCGGGTCGGGTCAAGGGGGTTTCAAATTGTCGCGGGTCGGGT
>JBBMKB010099173.1:0-10520 GCA_037833945.1 Alaria marginata | reverse complement strand
TCGGCAAGTCGGCTAGCCATCAGCTGGTTTGGCCGGCCGACTTGCCGACTAAAGTCAGTCAGTTGGCTAACGGCACCAACTGATTAGTTATTAGTCGTGAAATCCTGCCGACTCACAGCCCTAACAATACTTTTTGTGTTCACGGATACACAAATAATCAAAAATAATTATACCTGGTATGTGTTTATAGCCTGGTTTATAGCATAACAACTACAGTAGTCTAATGACTAGTCTAACATCTAGGGCCGTGGGTTGGCTGGAGTTCCTGGCTAGTTAAGTCGACTTGTTTGTTGGCTACGGTTCCCTGTATTCGCAGCGCTAGAACTATCATAGGTGTCGCCGGGAAATACGTACCCCGTACCAAACAAGCCTTCCTACCAACAAGGAAACCCAAAAAGGGAAATAGTTGGATAGTTGGCATCGCCGCAACTATCATTAACTGGAATACCTAACCAGCTAACAATTATGAATAGCTCGCTACTTTTAGTCAGCCAACTGACAGCCCTATTCTTACGGGGGACCATAGTAAATAGGACCAAATATTGTTAGTAAAAATAGATGAATATATAGGTTTTTGTGTTACCCGTAGTTCCTATTTACTACGGTCCCCCGCAATAACTATCATCCCTTGGATCATGGTTCGATTGCCACAAGCTGCTCTGTTGTTGTTGCTATCAGACACATTCTACGATAGAGGTTCACCATTTTGTTTCTGAAGCTCCTCACTTGAAGAGTGTTACTCTATACTATTAGTAAGTGATTTTGAGCAAACTGAAAGTGCAATCCGATGAGCAAACCCGTAGCCCATCTACATAAAAAGAGCATGTTGCAAAAATAGGATGACATTCCGACGATTTTGGGTTAAGGAGCCCCGTCATCCAGACAAAAAAACGCCAAAAAGTGCTACCTCTATCGTAGAACACGTCATCACTTCTTGCACAACTGATCGGCACAATCTCGTCCGTGGCGACCAGACTAACTGGCCTTCTCGTGCAGTACATATATACGTACTTCAAGCGAGGATGCGAGAACAAACACATTGCTGTAGAGTTATCCCACGGTAGGGGTCGCACGTTTTGGGGTCAGAAGGTCCTGGCCGGTTGGTGTAACTATCCTGAAGTGAGGAGTTTCCGGTTGCTATGATACTTTTACGAGTGTATATGTTTTAGGACTAGCGGGTAGAAATGGTGATCGGGTTGCGCGAACGAAAATCTCGGAAGTCATGTTTCGGGTGAGATATTGAGCTCCTCATGTCAGGAGCTCAAAAAAACATATTGCTCCACCCCTACCGTGGGGTGACTCTGTCGCTCAATTTCTAGAGCTGTGAGTCGGTACGACTTAAGTCACCAACTAAGTTATTAGTCGGACTAATAGTTATTAATAGTCGTTTCCTGGAGGTGCCGACCATCCGACTTATTGGGTTTCCATACTCTTAAGAAGGCCGTTTAACGCGGGATGCATTTGTTATTTTTTGGGGCGGGGCCATGGGAGGAGCTAATTAGGCTCGCTTCGCTCGCCCGACTTAAGTCGGCAAGTCGGCTAGCCATCAGCTGGTTTCGCCAGCCGACTTGCCGACTAAATTCAGTTAGTTGGCTAACGGCACCAACTGATTAGTTAGTAGTCGTGAAATCCTGCCGACTCACAGCCCTATCAATTTCAAACTCTAGACCGTGTGGAGTACATATCTACGTATTTCATGCGAGGATACGAGGGCACACGCACAGCAGTAGTTTCCCGATGCACTTCGTATTATTATTCGCCATATCAACGACTTCCCACCCGGCCTCGTCATTTGACTTTAACGCGGTACCCGTTAACCGCGCGTTCTCCACCTCTCTACCCTTCCGGAATGAGCGCGTAGGGCTGAGCCCCCCAACCTTCGCTGTTCTGCCCGAGTTCTGACCTCTCGGGGGCCGGGGGCGGCAGCCTGCTCGGGCGGACGAACATGATGAGCTCTTGACACACCCACGCCCGGAAGAGCAACAGCACCCGCAATCCGCAGCAAAGAGGAAGGCGGGCGCAAGAAAAATGGTTCTGCGACCTCCGCTTGTGCTCGCCTTCCTCTAGTTGTTGTGTTTTGCTGCTGCTGCTATCGCTGCTTCGGGGTTAGACGCGTTCTACGACGGAGGCAGCACTTTTTGGCGTTCTTTTTTTCTGGATGACGGGGGTCCTTAACCCAAAATCGTCGGAATGTCATACTATTTTTTATTTTTATTTTTTTTGCACAGATGAGCCACGGATTTGCTCATCGGATGGCGTTTTCAGTTTGCTAAAAATCAGTTTTTGGGTGAGGTATAGAGCTCCTCCAAGGAGGAGGTTCAGAGAAAACATGCTGCTTGTAGAATGCGTCGTTAGCCGCGTCGAGCACCGTGTCCACCCGTCCGCGGAAAAGCTGCCGCCCCCCGCGAGAGGTCAGAACTCGGGGGGCAGAAACGTGAAGGATGGTTGACATTGATTGGCAATTTTCCAAAAGGTGCAACAAAAAAGTACTGTTGGCTTTGATCCATCGTGGCTAAGAGGACTCCACGTGGATACCCCAAGGCAGGAAATAATTATTTGTTCAAGAGAAACTTCAGACCATGGCGAAAACACGGAGCGCAATACACGACAACTACGCACTGCAAAACTCTCTCCATGCTCAGGTTCGTCTCCGAACCCAAGCAAGCGTGTCCTCGAGACGACCACCCTTCCCCTCGACGATACAGATGGGTCTCGTCATTTTCTCGCTACCGGTCGAGAAGGGAAACCGTGACCGTTCAGCCAACCGCGATATCGATATCGACGACTTCATCGGCGCCGTTATTGACGTCGCGGTGCCTTTGAACCCCTGCAGCACTGCTACACCCACGTGTTTTGGGGACAAACTTACTTGGAATTAGTGTGGAACACGTGTTTAGGGGACAAAATACTTGGAATTAGTGTGGAACACGTGTTTAGGGGATAAACTACTTGGAAGTAGTGTAGAACACGTGTTAAGGGGACAAACTACTTGGAATTAGTGTGGAACACGTGTTAAGGGGACAAAATACTTGGAATTAGTGTGGAACACGTGTTTAGGGGACAAACTACTTGGAATTAGTGTGGAACACGTGTTTAGGGAACAAACTACTTGGAATTAGTGTGGAACACGTGTTTTGGGGACAAACTACTTGGAATTGGTGTAGAACACGTGTTTAGGGGACAAACTACTTGGAAGTAGTGTGAAACACGTGTTTAGGGCACAAACTACTTGGAATTAGGGAGGAACACGTGTTTAGGGTACAAACTACTTGGAATTAGTGTGGAACACGTGTTTAGGGGACAAACTACTTGTTATTAGTGTGGAACACCTTTTACGGTTCTAAAAGTAGAGCTGTGAGCTGACTGGATTTTCACAGCTAAGTTACTAGCTGGGTAGCGGAGGAAAGACCAACTAACCGACTTACTAATACGGAGGACCATAGTAATCAGGACCAAATATAGCTAGTGAAAAAAGTGGACTATGTAGGGTTTTGTGTGTATCTTGGGTCCTAATTACTATGGTCCTCCGTAATAGTATCTGTCAATAAACACCGCATTTGGAGCCTCAAACGCGCAAAGTCCGGTGCAAAGATGCCCCTCAACTAACTGTAACACCTAGCCAACTATTACGGGGAACCATAGTAAACAGGACCTACGGTAGACACAAAAAACTATATATTTACGTATTTTTACTAACAATATTTGGTCCTATTTACTATGGTCCCCCGTAATAGTCTAATAACTACTGTAGTCTAATAACTATTAACAGTCAAAGACTTATAGTGAGCCACTAACTCACTATCTGCGAGTCCCCCCCCCCCCTCTGCCCTTCCCGAACGAGCGCGCGAACAGGGCTCGGCCTCCCAACCTTAACTTTTCTGCGCGAGCTGACCTCTCGCGGGGGCGGCAGCCTGCTCTCGGGCGTACGGACACGGGCGCTTGATGCGCCCTATGAACAGCCCGGAAGAGCAACAGCCGCCGCAATCCACACTAAAGAGGAAGGCGGGCGCAAGCGGGTTCTGTGACCTCCGCTTGTGCTACTCTTCCTCCTTGTTGTGGATTGCTGGTGCTGTCGCTGCTCCGGCTCTGGGCGCGTCGAGCGCCGTGTCCATCCATCCATCCGTCCGCGCAAACTGCTACCCCCGCAACATGTCAGAACTCGGGGCAGAAGAGTGAAGGACAATTGACATCGGCGCCTTGTCGCCCCCCGGTGGAACGGGGCGAGCCATCGTAGCCCCCCCCCCCGTGCACTGGAGGCCAATTTCCAAAAAATGTGTCAACAAGTGTGCTGATGGCTTTGATCAAAAACGTGGCGAAGAGGACTCCAAGGGGTGTCCCAGAGGGCAAAAGAGGGAGTCCCTCATTTGGGAGCTGCAGACCATGGCAACAAAACACTGAGCGCGAAAAATACTTCACACTACAACACTCTATCGTACAATCCGAGAGAGTGTCGTAGTTTGAAGTAATGTTTTGCGCTCAGTGTTTTTTGCCATGGTCTGCAGCTCCCGAATGAGGAACGCCCTCTTGCCCTGGGAAACCCCCGTGGAGTCCTCTTCGCCACGTTTGAGCAATACGTGTACGAGAGAGTGCCGTAGTTTGAAGTAATGTTTTATGCTCAGTGTTTTTTTGCCATGGTCTGCAGCTCCTAAACGAGGAACGCCCTCTTGCCCTGGGAAACCCCTGTGGAGTCCTCTTCGCCACGTTTGAGCAATATGCGTATGAGAGAGTGTCGTAGTTTGAAGTGTTGTATTGCGCTCAGAGTTTTTTGCCATGGTCTGCAGCTCCCGAACGAGGAACGCCCTCTTGCCCTGGGAAACCCCCGTGGAGTCCTCTTCGCCACGTTTGAGCAATACGTGTGCGAGAGAGTGCCATAGTTTGAAGTAATGTTTTACGCTCGGTGTTTTTTTGCCATGGTCTGCAGCTCCCAAACGAGGAACGCCCTCTTGCCCTGGGAAACCCCCGTGGAACCTCTTTCCACGTTTGACTAATACCAGATGCGTGGAGAGAGTGCTGTAGTGCGAAATAATGTTTTGCGCTCAGTGTTTTTTTATTTTACCATGGTCTGCAGCTCCCAAATGAGGAACGCCCTCTTGCTCTAGGAAACCCCCGTGGAGTCCTCTTCGCCACGTTTGATTAATACCAGATGCGTGTACGAGAGAGTGCTGTAGTTTGAAGTAATGTTTTACGCTCAGTGCTTTTTTGCCATGGTCTGCAGCTCCTAAACGAGGAACGCCCTCTTGCCCTGGGAAACCCCCGTGGAGTCCTGTTCGCCACGTTTGATCAATACTAGATGCGTGCTGCGATATGGGTATAATAACACCAAATTTTATGAGGTTCCTCACTATAGGAGCTCACTAGATGCGTGATACGATAGAGGTACTGTACCTTTTTTTGGCAAAGGTATTCTCTGAATGGCGACGCGCCTTAACCCAAAATCGTCGGAAATGCCACTCTTGTCGTGCAAAACTCATGTTTAGTATACCTGGGCCACGGGTTTGTTCATCGGATTGCACTTTCGGTTTGCTCAAAATCACTTACTAATAGTATAGAGGTCTTCAAGTAATGACCATTCCTCAGAAGGCAAATACTAATGGTGTTATTTTATAAACATTATTTCAAATACGTCAGCTGTGACTTCGATCAAATTAATAGTCGATACTCATCTTTGAAAGCTGCGTGATTTTATAAAAGATATTTCAAATACGTCAGCTGTGAGTTCGATCAAGTTAGTGGTATTAGTTATTATGCTGATTAAACTATAGTACCGTGGCATGTGTCACTCACTACCTTAGCCAAACACTGACTTTGACAAACATGGTATTGATAGTGACACCGGATGAGTAAGTCCCGTGGCGAAGGTCTTGGAGAAATACCGCTGTCTTGGAGAAATACCGCTGTAAAACGCAAATGGTCCTCCAACAATCCTCGGTTGGAGCCCTTTTCAGTCAGCAATTATTTTAGTCAACAAGTGCTGCCCCCATTCAAGCACACATCGACACCAATAGGATACAGGACCTCCACAAACGTTTCGCCATGTTTGAAAAAAAAAACACCCGTATTGTGACAAGGTTTCGCCCATGCTTGATTGAAGCCACCAGTTTTTGACAAGGTTTCGTCCATGCTTGATCAACGCCACCCGTGTTATGACAAGGTTTCGTCCATGTTTGACCAAAGCCACCAGTATTTCGACAAGGTTTCGACCGTGTTTGACCAAAGCCACCAGTATTTTGACAAGGTTTCGACCATGTTTGACCAAAGCCGCCAGCATTTTGACAAGGTTTCGTCCATGTTTGACCAAAAGCCACCCGTACTTTGACAAATTTTCGTCCATGTTTGATCAACGCCACCAGTGTGTTGATAAGGTTTCGTCCGTGTTTGATCAACGCCACTAGTACTTTGACAATGCTTCGCCATGTTTGACAAAAGCCACCAGTATTTTGACAAGGTTTCGCCCATGGTAGACCAAAGCATGACAATGCTTCGCCACGTTTGATCAAAACCACCCGTACTTTGACAACGCGTCGCCATGTTTGACCAAAGCCACCATAATTTTGACAAGACTTCGCCCATGTTTGATCAACGCCACCAGTAATTTGGCAATACTTCGCCATGTTTGATCAAAGCTACCAGTACTTTGACAAAGCTTCGCCATGTTTGATAAAAGCCGCTCGTACTTTGACAATGACAAAGCTTCGCCATGTTTGATCAAAGCCACCCGTAGTTTGACAAAGCTTCGCCATGTTTGATCAAAGCCACCCGTATTATGACAATGCTTCGCCATGTTTGACCAAAGCCATGAGTATTGTAACATGTAACAAGGTTTCACCCATGTTTGATCAACGCCACCAGCAACAATAACAATGCTTCGCCATGTTTGATCAAAAGCCACCCGTACTTTGACATTGTTATGCCATGTTTGATCAAAGCCACTCGTGCTTTGACATTGTTTTGCCATGTTCGATCAAAGCCACCCCTACTTCATTCGATCAAAGCCACAATAAATAGCAATTCGACAAATATATCGCCACGTTTTATCCAAGCCACCAGTAAAATTTTTTCTTCAAATGTTTGGAAATAGACCTCCGTAGCGCGGGGAACAGCGACGGTTGCCCGCTCTACCGGCAGCGAGAAGGCGTCGATGTCCATCTTCCCATCTTCGCCATCGGGGGAAAAGTTTGTCGGATATCCACATTTTTACATGTTATCTACACGTGTTGAAGCTCATTGGCCCAGGTTGCACCGCATTCGGCTAAGGTTGCACCGCATTTAGCTCAGGTTGCGCCGCATTTGGCTCAGGTTGCACCGCATTCGGCCAAGGTTGCACCGCACTTGTCCCAGGTTGTATCGCATTCATTTGTGAAACGCACCTATTAATACCAGACATTTCCGAATGCAGCATGATCACCTCAAGGACACGCTTGATGATGGGGTCGGCGATGAGCCCGAACATGTGTGTGTGCGCCTTCACAAGCTGAGATCGGGGGGGCGAACAGACCGCCACGCAAAACGAACAGACTGCCACGCAAAACGAACATACCGTGTCGCACCGTAGACACGGAACCTTTGTCCTGCCACACCCTGATGCCCCGCTTCGTGGGGTCAGCGACGATGATGCCTGCTTCGACGCTGCCGGCATGCTCCATGCCGCCCAAGTGGCCGAGGGGAGGAGCAGGGAAGTGTCCGTAAAACGTCAGCGTGCTTGCGATTTGAGAAGTTCCTCCGACTTTAACTTGATAATCGAGTCACTGGGTTTCCAAACGAGAAGAAGCATTTTTTGGTTATAGTCCCCTAGCACGCAAAAAGTCACGAAAGTCGGATGATGCCCAGCAACTTTCGTGACACTCCTTTCGAACGATGTGCTACCATCGCCCGTACACTACTGTTGTGCGTTGTGACCGCATTGCTCACTGCTATGCTGGTGTCTGCTGCGCGCTGTGTGTAAGGCACTGCTGTGGTGTTGTCTGCTGTGCTGCTATGTGCTGAGTGTAACGCAATGCTGTGCGGTTGTCTGTTGTCTGATATCTGCTGTGTGCCTACGCCTACCTACTTATCACCTATTTTACGGGGGAACGTAGTTAATAGGACCTACGGTAGACACAAAAACCTATATATTTATCTATTTTTACTACCAATATTGGGTCCTATTAACTACGTTCCCCCGTAGTAGAAACCCTTGCTTTCACAACCCGAGCGGCAGAACGGGGTCCCGTACATCTACCTTACATAATTCGTCTCCATTTAAAATTATTGGTAAAAAAACATGTAGCATGGGGGGATAACACGGATACACCTCTCTTAACTATACTTCGTATCGTCAAGAAGAGTGATCACTGTGTGCGATGTTCCACAGCAGCACCAGCAATCCGATACACGCATGGTATAATAATCCATATCCACCAGGAAACCCCGGGGGCGGAACCAGGGTGTCCCGTGAAGACCAAAAAGCGGCAGCTAAAAAGAAACATGCTATGATATATGCACCGTGGAAACCCCATCTACTTTGTTTGGTCTCGTCCCCTCATCCCTTCATCCCTTCAGCGTTACTTCCTTGTCAATGCGATGTGGTTTGCTGTTGGCCCTCCTACTGGCCCTGCCACAGGTCCTGCTGATGCTATGCTCTCTCTCGGCTACCGTACCGCCGTGTTTGGACCGTTCAACGCCATGGCTGGCCTTAATAACGAGTAAAATATATAGATAAAAAACACGTTTTCAGCAAAAACATGGTCGGCTTCGACTTGCCTTGACCACCTAAGCGAGCCGCCAGAACACTGCTGTGACATACAGTCGAGGTCCCTCTACAGTGCGGGTATTATACTGCGGGTGCCTGGTATAGTGCGGGTGAACCCGCTTGGCACGAATGTTGCCGCCCGTACTAAAACCTATATTTTTCCCAATTAGATATAGTGCGGGTGCCCGCTATAGTGCGGGTGATATCGCTTGGCACCTACCCGCACTATAGAGGGACCTCGACTGTACCTGGTAGCATGCACCAACGCCCGATTCCCGCTAAGGGCGAGCGAATCACCAGAACACTGTTACATAGCGCGTACCAACACCCGACTTCGGCAAAGTGCTTTCTCGCTAAAGCGAGCCACCCCAACACTGCTGCGAAAAAACACAGACCAACACTCGACTCCCGCAGCGTGTCTACTCGTCAAAGCGAGCCACTAACAGCACAGACCAACACACAACTCCCGCAAAAGGGCCTTGTCGCCGAAGCGAGTCACCAAACCACTGCCTTTACTGTGACTTAACACATTACTCTTCACCCATCTCTTTTACGTGTAATATTGTTGAGGAGAACGGACATTCCCTAGTCATACGTACCTAATCCTAATCCTATTTTTTCTTGTTCTTTTTCTTTGTCTTTTCCTCCTGCAATTCGTCTGGTTTGCTGGCTTGTGCAGGTTTATGGTATATACGACATGCTCCGCGTTTCGTATCCAGTACGTGTGGCATTGCATTGCCAAATCTCAAATCTCCATACTGTATTTGCGATATACTATTAATACCTCCGTCTCGTAGTTTGCGGCCACAGAGCGTGCATCTCTCTAGGATAAAGAGTCAGCGCATCAGCACGGACACTGGGTGCGCTCGATCGGTAGAAAATAACGGTTTAACGCGCAGAACACACACACATAAACAGAAGCAGTATCGTAGCACTATGCATACGAATACCTCTGCTCCTATATAGCATATGACATGGTAGTGTTATTATAGTAGTCGTGCAATCATATTACGCTCGGCGACGGAGCTGGCAAGATAACCAACCGTGGTCCGTATGGTATGATATGTATAACACCACGAGTACCAGTGTATACAAACCAGGACGTACGTGTCCGTATACCACGGGAGCTCGCACTGCAGTAGTAGTAACAGTAACCGTCGGTAGGGACAGCTCTCGCTGTCACTACCACGGGGACTGAAGGATGTGCCAGCTAGCGCTGGATTGCAAAACCAATTGAGTTAAACTGACACACGACATGTACAAAATACGTGCAAGTGTGGTGAGCGTAAGGTTTATTTTTCCCCATCCGCCGGAGGATGAAAAAAAAGAAAAAAAGTACGTACAGCAGGAAAAAAATAGTACATCACGTGCGGCTAATCGTGTGCATGCATCGGTGGAGTGAGAGTGCAGTCGATGCCCAACACCACCAAGCACCATGCTCAGGAAGCGTAGCGTAGTATTCGTGGCAAAACAAAATGTTCGGGTGGCCAGGCAAGCGCTTGCGTTTGCCGTCAACCGCTTTGGCTCGAGAAGCTCGCGCAAGCGACATCAGGTGGGTGAGGCTGCAGGGCCGCACGCAGGGCTATTAATACATAGATACGGGCTGCAGCAATCCCGCAACGGTTTCCACAAGATTGTGCTCATGATACTGCTACTGCTGCTGCTGCTGCGGTACACTAGTATTAACCTAGTATAAAGCCCTCTCATAAGAAAGAGCCCCACAAGAAACTCAGCCTAAAAATGACGGGGAAATAAGAAAGTCGACAGCTGTTATGCTGAAGTTAGTGTGGGA
>JBBMKB010099172.1:0-22393 GCA_037833945.1 Alaria marginata | reverse complement strand
ATCGTCAACGGCTTGCAAATACTCATCGTATACGCATCGTACGCATCGCATGGTACGCATCGTCAACGGCTTACAGGTGGGGAGTACAGAAACAGGAAAGCGAAGAACGCTTTCGACCCCAAAGACAATGTATATTATTCTTATATACCAGTTTATGTTAAAAAATAGTTGGTTGACCTTACGAGCGTCGCGGCTGTCGTGCCGTATCTATCGTTCACAAAAAAAAAAGGACGACAACGGGATGTTGGTGGGATGGGGGCCACCAAAAAAACGGGATGGATTTATATTGCTGGGGGTATACAGACAACAAGAACAACAACATTGGGGTGTAAACGAACTCTGACGACTAACAACCCCAACCCTGATGACTCGCCGACGTTTCTTGCTCGGCCTTTGGCTCTCGGGAGCTCGTGCACCCCTCGCCCGTTGGCCCTCTATTCTGGACACTTCTCTGCTTCCGCTCTGGGCGCTGCTCTCTATCTCGTGCCATCCACGCGTCTGTAGGTGGCTATCAGACTCGCTTATTTTTAATACTGGTATCACTGCTTTACATATGTATATCGCTGGTTATGATCCTATGCCTATGATAACCGGGGGGTTGTCCATACTTCTCTTTCCAGGCTGGAACTACACCCTATCTCTACTAGCTACCGTAATTCCGCTGTACCGTGTTGTTTCTGAACCATGTATCTACTGTCTCATATTTCACCGTGTCAAACATCTCAACCGCATAACGAGTTACTTGAGACCCCAGCAGAACTTAGATATATTTCTTCCCGTTAACACCCAAACACCAGGTTGCCGCTACTGTAAGACAACCTTTCTCGCATACAGACAACAACAACGACAACATTGGGGTGTTGGTGTGGTGGGGGCCACCAAAAAAGGAACGCGTTACGCAGATCGCGCCAGAGTCATCGGGGGTACTTGTCACATTTTTGCTTCGAGAGCACTAAATCCAAGTCGTGATATCATGGGAGCTGGCGTCTTGTGGTTGTTCAAGGGGCAAGTAGCATGTCATACGTATAAGAAAGGACGGAAGCGACGACACCATCTGTTGCAGAGTCTTGTACCCTAAAAAAAGTATGAGCAGCCCCCAAGACGAGGCCTTTACTGGAGTCAACAAAAAAACGCCTCTTTGGAGGTGTTTTGTCACCGAAGCGTTGGCGCACATGTAAAACAGGTTGAAATAAATGAAAGTAAAACCAAGAATCCATCAGGCCAAGGTCAAGTCGTATCGGGGTTGCCCCAGGTAAGATCCTTCCGATCGACAAAATACCGAAAAAACGGAAAGCCCACCGTGAAAAGGCATTCCTTCCGAACGGGGTTCGGGGAAGGGTCAAACGTAACTAGAAAGAGTTATCACAACAAGCAGCGGGTGCTCCTGGACTGGCACTTTTGGCTACTGCTGCGCGCTGTCGATTAAACCGTGGACAGACCGACATGGTGGCTATCATAACGCTGTGTCCTCCTACATACCGTCGAGTGGAGTCTACGGGTCATCCTCGACAAAAACGCAAATGTCGTGTCGATTCAAGCCGGCGAGCAGTCACACAGACCGGCGTTCGGGCACCTCCCCAAGAACCACCGAGGGGAACAAGCCCTTGCGCGGAACACAGCAACCAGAACGAGAAGCCAATGCCAAAACCCGTGCTCACCAGTCCTCTTCTTCCATTTCTTTGGACGCCGAGTGCTTCCCGATCTTCTCCCTCCCCTGCTCCCAAGGTACGTCAAGGTGATCGCTGCGGTAGAAGTAGTCTTCCAGGAGCTCGCGCAACTTCTTCTCGCGGCGCTCGCGCTGACGCTCCTGTACCATGTTCACGCCACGCAAAACAATACGCACAACACAAGGCATACATCATATACGATACGGTAATGTAAGCCACCGGGCATGTAACGGATAAGGCGCCTGAACAAGGGGGTCGTGCAGCAGTAGATATATACATGCATACGACGTATAAGAGATGACCAAAAGATGCAACGTCAGTAGATGCAGCAGTACAAGACTAAATAACAGTAGATGCAACATCAGACACAGCAGTCATACATGCAACCTAAGCTTCAACAGCGCATGCGCGCACCGTTGTTACCGCGCATTGAAGTTCATAACGACCATGCTCGCAACGCTTACACCTCCGACTACAGCATGTAACGAATGCCCTGGCAACTTTACCACCCGTGTCAAGTTCAAGATAGGGGAGGCTAACGAGGGTCCGAGGTGGCTCAGTAGGGGAGACACTTAGGAGCAGCACGAAGCACGGCGATATTTAGCCCAAACCAGAGAGGACACCTTTTTGCGAGCGTCTAAGAAATGGGCAGTGCCTAACTATCATTAGAGTACGCAGCAGGCGAGTTTGATCTTCCTCGACGCGTATGATACAAATTCACGCCCAAGGAATAAATGCCCCGCCGACCTTCTTCCTGCCTGCGCAACCCGCATACGCGTTCATTGGCAGCACGTTCAAAAAAGTAAAAAAAAAACCATGCCAATCAGCCTCTGCCAAACCTCTCTCCAGAACTCCTTCAACAAAAAACGCCACCACCAAAACCTGTCACCCAACCATTCAACCACTTCTCTGCTAACTCTATCACCTGTGTCAAGAACAATACAGCGTGGGATAACGCGGGTCCTCGTCGGTTCGACAGGACACACATCCTCACCTCTTCCTTGCGCTTGACCTGGGCCTTCTCCACGAGGGCGTCGAACACGATCCCGAGGTTAACCGCCCTCTTGTCCAGAATCTCCTGGAATCCGCGTTTGGGTGCCACCTCCACGACTTTCTTCTTCTCCCTCTTCCGGCTGCTGCCTCCCCCTCCCCCTTTCCCGCGGCTCCTGCTGCGACTGCGGCTGTAACTCCTGCTGCGGCTCCTGCCCTTCCTCCCGCCGCTCCTACTGCGCCCCCTCCGCTCCCGGTCGCTGTCATCGTCGTTCTTACCGTTTGCCGCGTCACCGCCTTTACCGTTAGCCACGCCTTCGCCCTCTTTTTCGCTCTCCTTGGCGGCTGCTGCTGCCGCCGCCTCCTGCTTGCGCTCGTACTCGGCGCAGATGTGGTCCTCGTGCGCCAGAAGCGCCGCCTCGAACTCGAGCTGCTTTGACTCCGGCGTCACGACGAACTTCGCCTCGTCCATGAGGACCTCCACGCACCGCTTGTCGTCGCGGAACTGGAAACCCGATGGAGGGAAAGGAGGAGGGAGGGGGGGGGGGTACAATTTTTACGCATGGCCACAGGATGGGGAAGGGGGGGGGGGGTTTGAGGGGAAGAGGGGCATATTGATCAGCGGTATCCCGCGGCAATCGTGCAGCCGAATCAGACATACCTGGGAATGTGTATATAGATAGTGCGAGTTGCATGTTGCAGACGGACTGCCTGCTGAAGAGCGTCGCGCGCGATTCTTGCACAAAACAAAGCTACTGCCCGTCGTACTTACCAGTACACATGATACCAGGCAGCATGGAATACCGTGGTACCAGGTATACAGTGGAATAGCTCGGTGTGAGGGCTACATTTGAGGGCGCGTCAAGACAAGAGGCCTTGTTGCTACGCGGAGACTCCGCGAAAGAACACATGGCGGACTACCTGTAGTACTCAATACACCGCCTTCCAAGATGAAACAAACCTTGCCAACTTCTCGCAGACATAGCAACGAGACTTTCAACCTCCCTAACAGAAGTAACAACACTTTCCGGGGTATGGGGTTGGGGGGGGGTGGGGGGCAGAGTTGAATTCAAGGCCTGACTCAATACAGGATAAACAACTGGAACTCCCGCCCGCTTTCCGCACTCGCACCATCCCATACGTCGAACTACTGCTTCACCTGGCGGCGCAGATCGGCCACAATGTCGTCGAACACATCCCGCGCTCCACCGGGCTGTCCCTCCATAGCCTTGTAGGCATCCTCCTCCTCGATCGAGCGCTTGAGGTCCTTCCATGTGGTATCGGCCGTGATGGCGTTCTCCTCCACCATGCCCTGGAGGAACTCCTTGAAGTCTTCGCGCTTCAGCCTGTCCTGCCTTCGGCGCTCGTCCCTTTCGCGCGCCTTCCGGTCATCTTCAGCCTGGCGAGTACGGGTTCGAGACACGGTTCGGGTTACATACAGCGCGCAAGCGGAAGCGCAAGAGCGAGGCTGTCGGGACACACCCTCGCGAGAAACACACACGGATCGTTTCCCGTATCAGTTTCCATTCTTCTGTCGATTGCCAACTTTCAAGCCCAGCGTCGACGAAATGAACACAATGCAGCATTCCGCGCAACGCAACTCACGGACAAAGATAACGTCGATGACAACAACAACGGCAACGGCAACGACAACACCAACCGCGACAACGACAACAACAATAACAACGACAAGACAAAAACAAAAAACAAACAGCACAACGAGGAGGGGCAGGAGCGGCGGCCTTACCTTGCCGAGCTTGGAGACGAGTTCGTCCACAAGGCGGCGGCGGTCGTTATCCTCCAGCACGTCCGTCTCCGCTGGCGCCTTGCGCTCGATCACGTCCCTCGCGTCTCGCCATGTCGTGCGGAAGGTGATGCCGAGCGACACGTGCTCCTCGTCTAGGAATTCCGCGAAACGCACGGACGCCTGCTTCTGCGCCGCACGGCGGTCCTCCTGTGACGGGTGATGGACGACGCCCGACGAAAAAGCGGCAGCAAACCAAAAAAAAATGTAAACCGATGGTTAGGCACAAAAAGTAGACACAAGTATAATAGTAGGAATAAATAATCAAATAACAGGCTAGCTGGGAACAGAGCTCAAAATCGTCGAGGGACGCGAGCGAGCACGACAATACTGCCATTGATGGGCTGCAGCCCCGAAAAGAGAGAACATGAGAGTAGGGCGGGCGCAGGTAGAGGGCCATTCGAGGTTTCACTACAGCGCACGGCGTGTGGACATCCCTCGCTATATCTCTCTCTCGGTACAGTTTTAATATGAGTAACTCCTACAAATGTACCACGTGCCAGTACAACATAAAAAAAAGAACACCATGCTTACGATAAATAAACCTCTCCGCCACACCTCCACCAAACAAAAGCCACCAAACACAACAACCCAAAAGGACCCAGGACACCATCCCTCCATAAACCCGTTCGAAGCTGTCATCCATACGCCAAGAAAGTACGCAAAAGTTGAGTAAATCCGCCTGACAAGTGGTTCTTAGTAGGGTGCAGCACACACCCTTTTCATGCGACTCGTCGAATATCTCACGACGCTTTGCGCTTGGTGCCCGCGATGCCTGCCTGGTCGGTGAAAACCCAACGTGTTCCGTCCCGGCATTATAGGGGTGCGAGGGTCTATGGGCTATGCATGAAAAGAGTGCCCCCCTCCCACCCCCCCCCGAACACACACACGCACGCCTCATATGTACCACCGCGACCGACACCCTTTCATCATCACACAAGACACGCCTCCTACCACCGCGACCAACACCCCTTCATCATCACCACGTCCCACGCACCTTCTCCTTCTTGGTCAAGGCCTCCACGAACTCGTTGAAGAGGTCTTCCCTGTCCGAGGAATCGGGCACAGCCTTGAAGCGAGAATCGTCCCTCAGCGTGCGCTCAGCGTCGTCCCAACGCGAGCGGCCGTCAATCTGAGTGTTCTGCGCAAGCATCTTCATGAAGCCCATGCGCGCCTTTTTTGCCCTGGTGCGCTTTTCCTCCGCCTCTTCCTTCCGCCTGCCGAGAGGAAAGCAGAAAAGAGCACACACCCGACGCAACAAATAAACAAAAGTACCGTATTGGACGAATACTCGTATATACGTAGGATATGGCTGGAGCGTCTCAGAGAGCTTCTCGGGACTCACGATTCCCCACAATCCTGAAGATCATCCTAGCCATCGTTTACCACGGAGAGTAGGGTACCGTCTGATGGTTTCCCTACCGCGTCATGTATACCAGGTATGTCCCTGCCACATGTCCCAAATTGAATAAAACCTGTAACCATTCGTACTGCCACCTTCCCTCTTCTTTTCTGTCTGCACTCCTCTTCGAAGGCGTGAGTGAGCAAGCGGAACCATGGAAAAAGTCGCGAATAAACAATTAGGTTTGGGAGCCTTTAGTAGCCTACAGCTTATCACCACAGGATAGAGACACCAGGAGCGTGCAGGCTGGAACCAAACCACACCTAAAAACTAATACGTCAAGAAGGGGTAAATCTCCGCAGCCACGGCCACGGCCCGCACAGCCCCATCTCAAGACCTCCAAAGTCAACCACGTGCTGTAAAGCAAGCCAAACCATTCGATTAGGTTCCGGACCGAACCGAACCGAGCCGAACCGCCGGCAAGGGGAAAGGTAAATGCACACATACCTCTTGTTCTGGTATTCCGTCCAAATCTGACGGCGAGTGCCCTTCCTCAGCAGCTCCCACCGAGGGTCGGACTGACAGTACCGTTGCGTCTCGGGCCACTAGGACAACGTGGACAAGTCCAAGAGCAACAGCGAAACAAGCAAATTGAAAGAAAGCACCAGCAAAAACAAGGGAGGGGGCGAGCCGGCAGCAAAGGGGAAGCCGGGGAATTAGAGGAAGTTTGGGCTTCGGAAGTTCCATCCAGCCGCTATCACCTTGTCTCCTCTGTCTCTTCGTGATGAGAATAACAAACACGCGAGGAACTCTGTATGAGAACGCCAATAACGCTTCCACTTCAGCAAACATTTTCTCCCTCTGATTCAACCTATCGTAGTTTGTTCCCAAACCGTGGTTATAAGGTACAGTAGCGAAGGGGTTGACATTAACCCGTTGGGACCCAAGTTAAGCGACCAAAAAAGCGACAAGTACGATCTTAAGAACCATGTATATAGGAAGAGCGTGCAACAGCTCGTGCAAGTATCAATATGCTGCGCGCGAGTCGTACATTTCCTTGCATTGCACTCAGGGAAAAATTCCTAGCCCAGTAGTCCGGGCTGCTTCGTGTGGCCCATGTTGCAAGCAGCCCATGTTGTAATCGACATATTCTGCCGACACTCTTCCCCGATCATTTTTTCGACACTTTCCTCCTATCAAGTATTAAAGCTCGTAATAGCAGCAAGGGGCGTGGTAGCACAGCCCTCATTTCAAGTTGCGCATCAACAGAAACAAAAAACACACACACACACACGGCTGTACAGCTAACAGTTCAGCAAGACGCCGCCTGCACTTAAACCCTCCCATTTTCCCGACCCCGACAACAAAAGACAGCGTACAACACACCTTGGTGGTGCTCGTGACCTCGAACTCCTTGAGCATCTCAACGAAGGCCTCCTTTTTCTCCTCCTCCGTGTTATACTCCACCTTCGCGGGGACGGGTTTCTTCTTGCCCTTGTTCTTACCGCCGCCGCCACCTCCGCCGCTGCCGCCACCATTTGTCTGCGCGGGCGACGCGGCCTTAACGGGGGAGGGCGGGGTTTCCACAAACTTGATGGCCACTCCATTGGCGCCGCCGAACCCCACCAGCTCCACAACCGGCTCGGCTTCTACCTCTGGCTCAGCGGTGCTAGCGGGGGTAGCGGTGTCAGAAGCATCGCCGGCTGCACGCGCGCGAGAGCCACCAGCGGCGGTTGCAGCGGCGCTGCCGCCGCCCATCGCGGCCACGGGTGAAGCAGCGCCAGTTGCCTCAGGCGCGGCAACGGCGGGCTGCGCCGCCTTGAGTTTTCCTGCTGCGGCGACCGCTGCCACAGCCGCCTCGTACTCCTTCAGCTCTTTCGGCTTGTCCCATAGCGACGCCTTCCCGTCGCTGTAGTACTTGCGCCCCCCCGGCCCATCGTATGCCTTCCACTTGCACTTAGGGATCACCACCGGGACCGCGGGCGCTTCGGGCTTGGCTGCAACAGGGGGCACGACCGTCGCAGGAGCGGCAGCCGGTGCCACCGCAGGGGTAGCCACGGCTTTGGCGGCGGCAGCAGTGGCGGCGGCGGCTTCGGCGGCCTTAGCGGCAGCGGCGGCTTCGGCGGCCTTAGCGGCAGCCGAAGCTGTCGCAGCTGCAGTGGTAGCAGCGCCGGTCACCACCGCAGTT
The DNA here is from genome assembly GCA_037833945.1 of Alaria marginata. NCBI lineage: Eukaryota > Phaeophyceae > Laminariales > Alariaceae > Alaria > Alaria marginata. The sequence continues at coordinate 14,402 of JBBMKB010099172.1, read as the reverse complement.
GCTGAGGTGGGACCGCCTGCCGCAGCAGGCCCGGAGGAAGGCACCCTGGCCGTCGGGCCAGTGGCAGCTGCGGCAATCACCACTGGGGTGGCCCTCGCAGCAGCAGAGGCGGCAGCAGCCGCCTCCGCCGCCGCCTTCTCTTGCGGGGTCCTCAACTCCGTCGGCTTCTCGTAGGTGCTCACACGCGTGGTGGAGTTGTAAAAGTATGGCCGGCCGTCAGGTGCCTTGTGTTCCGTCCACCCGTGAGGAACGGGAGCTACCGGCGGCGGAGTCAGGCGGGGTGGCGCCATGGGAGGGCGGCCGAACGGCGGCGTCATCATCATGGGGGGCCTGCCGACCGCTGGCGGCTGCTGGCCGTGGTACATGGGGTGGTGTTGCTGCTGCTGCTGCTGCTGTTGGTGGTGCTGCTGCTGGGGGGGTATGCCGAACGGGGGGCGCTGAGGCGGGGTCTGGTGCTGATGCTGATGATGCTGGTGGGACGGCTGGTGCTGTTGAGGAGACGGCTGATGCTGCTGAGGAGACGGCTGATGTTGCCGAGGAGACGGCTGATGCTGCTGAGACTTCTGTTGTGTGTGCTCCTGCGCCTGCGGCTGCCCTTGCGCCTGCTGCTGTTGAGGTTCCTGCGCCTGCTGATTGGACGTGGACGGGGCGCCTCGGCTTGCAGGGGGGGCGCTAAAGCTGGTCTCTGCACGAGAAGTGGGGGTAGCGCCAGGCGGGGGACTGAACCCCAGCCCAGCGCGTCCCGGTGCTCGTGCAGGCGGTGCACTTCTCGGCGGGGGCCCCGGCGGGGCAGCTCTGGGTGGACCCCCCGGCGGGGCACCTCTGGGTGGACCCCCCGGCGGTGCACTTCTGGGTGGGGCCCCCGGCGGTGCGCCTCTAGGCGAACCCGAGCGCGCACCAGGCGGCGCGCCCGGAGGGGCACCAGGTGGGGGTTTGGTGGCCACCACAGGCGGCGCTTGCGAGAAGCGCGAGCGTGAAAGGGCCGCATCCTGTAGGCCGCCGGGCGCACGCTGCTCCTGGAGAGCAACCCCGGCGGCAACAGCTTTCTCTGCGCCAAGAGCGCCTGCTATAGGTTGAGCCTTACCTTGTGTCATCCAGGCTGGCAGAACCATGCCCCGCCCGCGGCCGCCGCGACCCGCCTGCGCACCCAAAAAGGGCGGCAAGCGAAGGGAAGGCGTGGCAGAGCGATGCGCAGGGGGGCGGAGAGGGGCGGGTAGCGTGGCACGGAAAATGAGTCCAAAATGAAAAACGCCTTTCAACCCCCCGACAAAAGGATACCGGCTGGATCGAGGCCTCATTCTCTTCCTTACTACCTGGTACTGCTGACTGTTCGAAATATCATAGTTATATCCCTACTGTAAGTCTACGGCGGTGCAAGTATGATACTGCTGTCCCCGTGCGAGGTTGCCGGGCGAGAAGGATTGCAGGATTCGTGCAACCCGACCCCGCCCGGTACACATAATAATTTGTCGATTGTTTTATTTCACATTTAGGCCGCGCCCACAACATCGATCTTGCTGTCATGTCAGCGGACAGAGGGCGCCCATCGTTGACAGCAGGCAGTCAAGCAGCGAGGACGAGGAGGCAGACCTGACTTGTCGGTCACCTTGCGGTGACCTCGGTGCGCTGGAAACGGAGGGGGTGTTTTAAGTATTAATAATAGTCACTGGGTGGGACGGACGTGAAGCGGAGGCGGTTTCCGCGAAAACAGGCCAGCGAATGTCATCGTGATGCAAAAGCAGCGAACATCATTTTCTTCATTCCGTACTTTGAATAAGGCTACGGCCTATCATACGGTATTGTGGTACCAGGTATACCGTATCTTGCGAACTGGGAGCTACTCGCACCCCCCCGCCAAGCCAAATCGGCCGGGCGAAATTGACAAGAAACAACGATGTAAAAACAAAAACTTTACGTACGTACTAATAATATGAGTACCTACTGCTGTACTGATACCATTTTTTTGTGCGTTCGGTCGGGTCTTGAACACGCCCATGTGATCGCAAGCTCATGACGTTGCAACCCGGTACAAAATAATGAAAACGAATGCCCCAAATGCATGCCCGGGTTGCCTTCGACTTGTGGCACATCGCGTGCATTGCAAGGGCTACGCTTGCTCACGGGGGGCTGTGTGTAATCAACCATCAAAACAGGCTGACTGACGTACCAAAAACTATGGGAAAAAGACAAAGACAAAACATACCAGGTACACGACACAGCAAAGGCTACAAGTGAAACACGATCAGTGATGAAGCAACACGACAGGTAAACAGCAAAAATACCAAAGAGAGAAGCATGCCTGCCCCCCGTGAACACACAAATGTACGAGACAAGCAAACAGAAAGTCTGGTCAAGCCCCACCCCCATATCAAAGACTTTGCCTCGCCGCTGGCGCCCCGAGTGCCCAAGAAAGATCAGAAGCTCGCCGGTCCAACTCCTTGGTTACTGCTCCGTGATGCTGTCGTTCTGGTGGTGGCCGACCGGCTGGCTGCCAGGCAAAAGCTCGAATTTTCGCGCATTCCGGCTTGGGGGCATATCACAAAATGAAGCATTGTTTGGTAGTGTCCGCGTTTCGGTTTGTCATAGGCCGCCGGCACAGGGTAGGCCGGCGGGCGATAGTAGGCAACGAAGGAATGCGTCAGTGGCACGACAAGACATGCGGGCGCGGGAGCGCCAGGTTGTTTCGTTGTTTCTCGGCACCGACGCCCCAGGCCCACCAAATCCTGGGTCGGCGGGTTTTCAGTTTTCGCAAGGCATTGGGTCGCCAATTCATAATTTTAGCGCCGGGGCAAGCCGGAGGAGCATGCCGGGGCAAGCCGTGCCTAAGCTAAGCACATAACTTTGACTTGCCCCAAGCAAACAAGACAGAGCGCCCGGCGCTTGCGCGAGAAGCAGCAGTTCGGAGCGTGGGGTCGGTGTTAGTGGGGGCTTACCATGGTGTAGTGGACGCGAAGATCGCCGAAGCGCGTGTCCCCGAAACTCGGACGAAAAAATTTCCCCCCTCCTCCCTCGACAGCGGGACGTACAGCCAGATATCGTCCCTACCTCCTCTGGTTTGCAAGAAGCGATCTCCAGGCACCCCGCGTCTCCGCGCTCAATCTTCTGGTTGCCTGATGGGAGAAAAATCGCCAAAAGCTTCCGGACTCCGCCCTCTGAACCAATAATCACGGGGGGAGCATAAACACGCCTCTGCATCAATTGAAAACCGTTTTTTCAATGAAGGGGGGAGAGACCCGAGATCTATTGTTATCGGCGCCTGAGGGAACTGCTAGATCGGTGAGTCGCGTACAAGCTCCAAGGCGCTGCTGTTATGTTCCACTGTCGAGATACTTGCCCCGCGAAGTGGTGGATTGGTCATATACCGATTCCATTATTGTGTTGAGAGCCGTTTGAACTTTCATTCGCCGTTTGGAATGTCCGCGGCTCTACTTTTTGTACCAAAGCCGTCGTTCCGGGGCAGACAGGGCGCCCCCTCTCTGGGGCATTCACGCACAATAACTTGAACGATTGGACCTGCTGGGGTGCTTCGTGCTGATAACGTGTGACTCTGTGAGGAAAAACGGCTTGCAGCTTCGCCAATCCGCGTGCCCTGTATTCGAATTGTGCTCGCCCGATCTCTCTATTTTGGCCCTTTTTCAAACAGCAAGTAACGTGAGCGCGAGGAGAGCGATGGCGGCCCGCATCGAGTACTCGGAGAAATACCAAGATGACAGCTTCGAGTACAGGTGCGAAGCACCCACCGGCTGCATCTGCTTTCCACTGGCTTGAGCAGCAGTTGCCTTGTATGCCATATATGTTCGCAAAGCACAAAAGCTGCAGCCCATGACTTTTCGTCGATTTTCGAGTGTGGACGAAAAATTCCAAATTCGGTTTAATTTACGACCAGTAAGTGACGACGAGTACAGCACACCGCACACCTAGGAGCTGCTATTTTAAACCGTACCAGGCAAGTTACTGAACTATCTGTACAGTAGTGTAGTTCTATGATACAACCGTCAACCTGCAAACCTGCTTGTGACCTGTCGGTCACCAAGCAATGGGGTTGGGTTGCGTCTATGTTCGTCCGGTCGCCGAAAAAGGTATCAAAATGTCACGGGTGGATGTGAGCGGATGTGGTGATTGCTGTGCGTCTTCCACCTATCTCTGCGTCGCTGGAGGGCAGGGCACGAACCGTCTGTCACACCGCCCTATGTATGGTACCCTAATGATACACCTCTGGCACCTCTTACCTCCGACCGGTACTATTAATAGTATGATAGATAGCAGAGAGTAGAGTCCACTCACTTCCAGGGGGCCCGCCCCCTTATCATGGGAACCACGAAACAGCTGCTCCTTCGACCGTGTCAAGTACGAGTATCATACCGGTAGACGTGATATCTTACTGCTGCATATCGTGCCTGGCACGGTTCTCATGCTACTAATTTACTACTGTTTGATACTACTGCTGTGCCTGCTTCTTAATATTCATAACTAAGAAAAAGGTATAACATCAGCCGTCGACGTCTAGTCAACTAACTGAGGGTTTATTACCATCTGTCGCCTAGACTTTACCGCGTTCTCACCACCCCAAACATACCAGATAAAGTACCAAAAATATTACGTTTTTTAGGTGGTCCGCACATTTTTATTAGCTCATCCAAATCGCGCGGCGAAGCCTACGCCCTCGTGTTATTTGTAAAAAAAACATTCAAAAACACAAAAACCAGCCTTGAAACCTCTATAAAGCGTAGTATATTTGGTACTTTATCTGGTATGTTTGGGGGTTTGAGTCCGGTAAAGCCATCTTTCACCGGTGTTCGTGTTTCTTGATAGCATAGTTTCATGGTGCCATATACCGGTACCAGGTAAATCATACCTGGTACCTGGTATGGCATACCTGTAAAGTGATAGCAAAGTTTCACACCTCGGACAGATAATGACCTACTGTAGATGATCTAGATCATTTTTCAGAGATACGGATATGTTGTGCATAAGATCTAGATCATACAGATCCCACCCGGCGAAACATGTGCAGATCATGCAGATCCGCAGATCCTACCCGACGAAACATGTAAGTAACATCTAGATCATTCAGATACCATCAGGCATATATGATCTAGATCTCGCAGATCATACAGATCCCGCTAAGGAAACATGTGCAGATCAGACAGGTCATACAGATCCCACCTCGTGAAACATGTACAGATCACACAGATCACAGATCTCACCTAGCGAAACATGTACACGTAATATCTAGATCATGCAGATCTACAGATTATACAGATCCCACTCGGGTACACGTGTGAAAGATCTAGATCGTACAAATCCCGGAGGTGCCACCCGTCCGGCTTATTGGGTTTCTTTCTTGAAAGGACTGTTGTCGAATGCGGGATGCGTTTTTTGTTTTCGTGTTTAGGGGGGCCCTCTCGGACGGGGCTAATTTGTTTGGCGCGCTTCGCTCGTCTGAAAGGCGGCCTGTCATCAGCAGTGCCAGCCGACTTGCCGACTACAGTTAATTGGTTGTGGCTAACGGCACCACAACCGATTAGTTACTATCTATAGACGTGAAATCCTGACTGACAGCTCTACCAAGTTGAGTTACTGCTGTGAATTAATGCACTGGAATGCTACGAGTAGCATATAATTTTGGGGTTGGGGGCTGCGTAGTCTAACTGATAATCAAGACACGATAGACTGCGGGCACCCCCTTCCACATCGTCCTCCAATAGCTCCATCGTCGCGCCTCTGGGATCCGCAGCGGCATCACTTGCTACCTGCCGAGATCATCTGCGGCCGCACTGCCACTAGAAAAGCTGCCGCCCCCGACGTTTGCCCTGCCGTACGAGGGCTCCAGGCGATCGCGTGCTTGTGAAGCTGTTAAAACGTAGCTATGTGCCTGATGTGGGGAGCTTAGACCACCGTGGGCTGTCATGTCGACAATGTAGCTCCGATCTCGAATACAACAATTACAATTCCGATACACGCATGAATCAACGGTACGATATGATAATCACCCGCGCGGGCAAACGTGTTCATGTACAAGTACATGGCCTAGATCATCCAGATCATCCAGATCCCACACGGTGAAACGTTTATGTAAGATCTAGATCATACAGATCCCAACTGGCGAAACATGTGCGTAAGATCTAGATCATACAGATCCCCCCTGGCGAAACATATGTGTAAGATCTAGATCATACATATCCCACCTGGCAAAACATGTACCAGGTATGTAAGATTTAGATCAGGCAGATCCCATCAGGCATACATGATCTAGAGCTCGCAGATCATACAGATCCCACTAGGAAAACATGTGCAGATCAGGCAGATCACACAGATCCCAACCAGGTAAACATGTATGTAAGATCTACTGTAGATCATACAGACCACCTGGCGATACACGTACCTAAGATCTAGATCATACAGGTCCCACCCAGGCAAACGTGTGTGTAGGAGCTAGATCGCTCAAATCCCATCCAGCAAACATGGTCTAGATCCCGCAGATCCTATAGATCAGAGATCTAGTTGCCCAAAAAGATCTAGATCCCGATACTGGGATCTGATCTGTCCGAGGTGTGCAAAGTTTGAAGTTTGCATATAAGTAGAGTAACCCACCGTTCGACAGAGCTTGCTTGCTCATTGCACAAGTACGTGCTCGTTTCACTCCCCTTACAATTATTCTCGGGTTTCGCCGCTTTGCTCAGGCACGTGATTCTGCCCAAGGATCTGGCCAAGGGTTTGCCCAAGTCGAGAGTGCTGACTGAGCAGGAATGGCGAGGGCTTGGAGTGCAGCAGAGCCGCGGCTGGATGCATTACGCCATTCACAGGTGACACGTCGCGACTGAATGGTCAGCGAAAGAAAGCAGCAGCCCACCACATATCTAAATTGTTAAAAACGACCCTACGAGCAACCAGTGGAATGGAGCACTTCGTCCGCTTCCAACTCAGGCCTCTCTTGCTTGCACCTGCTTAGCACGTGCGTCGCCCCAACCCCAAGTCATATATAGCAGCCGTAGCAGTAGGGAGCGGTAACGCTCAGTAGCACCCCATGTGCAATACTCGCTTGCAAGCAAATGGTACAATATTTTGAGTAGTGGCCGATTTTGCAGGAGTCGCCCCTACTGCGTGTAATATCATACCTGGTATCATGTACCTAGTATATGGCTTGACCCGTGCGAAAACGCCGAGAGCAAAGGCTAGCTTGCTGCTGGCAAGGTCCCGAAAGGCGCAAAGGCTGCGAGTAACTACAGCGGCAACTAACGAGAGGGGGTCCGAATAGAAGCAATAGCGCTGCCAAAGTCATGTCTAGATATGAGACGATTTTACTGACGTAACATACTAAGAATAGTACATTTTGTTGTTGTTGCACTTGCTTGTTGTCCAGGCCTGAGCCGCATATTCTCCTCTTCAAGCGACCGCTGGGGACGGATCCCGTGTCTGGAAAAGTGGATGCTTCTCTGGAGCGCGAAGCAAAGAAGGCTTACCAGCAGGAGCTGGCCGGGAAGATGGATCCGGGTACCCAGCTATCCAACATGAACATGTAAAATCCTAGTTGTGCACGCTCACTCACAGGCCGGCTTCTTTAGCGGCGAAGAATCGCCAAGAGGTCGAAGGCTACGGCAAATGCTCTAGAAGTATGAGTATTGTTGTTGTACGGGTAGGCTTGCCCCGTGGGCAGTGGGGGTTAGGCCAGCGGTGGGGGGCATGCGGCTAATCAGTGTGGCCGAACCCTTGTCATAGTTTTTGAAGACGGGTCCGATCTGACGATGCACAATGTGCCGCGCTGAATACATTTTGCGCGAAGGTTTTTGCCAGCGTAGGCGATGCTTTCCGGTGTGCAGGTGGCCGCTGGCTGCTCCGCCAGCCCGCACACAACTCAGTTTGTACATTGTAAGAGTCAAACTGACGAGACTCTGCGCTTCGCGGAAAGTTGACTGGACGTGGTAAATTGTCGCGTTCAGGCTGCGCTCGAGGTGTGCTGGGTGTTTGATATAGCGCCCCCAATAACAGGGGTTTAATGCCCGAAAAGAGGGGTTTAGTGATGAGAAAGAAGGTTTTAGTGATGCAGGGCAAGGGCGGCGAGGTTGGTCGGTTAGGTCCCATGGACTCCATCCGTCCTCTGCTCTGTATTTTCTCTGCCCTCACATAGGTTTTGTCGTGTTACAGGGAGCTGGGGCGCGTTCGGCGGTTTGCACAATCGAATTGTATATTTTTTTTTCTTGTAACAAACGCTTTCGCCGCGCCGCGCCCGCGAAGTGTTGTAGCTTAACACGTTGTCACTTGTCCGTGGTTGGCGCCAGATCGATGTTGGTGATGCCGTGATGCCTGATTTTTTATATATGGTGTGAATACGGCACCAAAATAAAGAGGCGATACACTCGTAGTCACTCACTCTTGCTTTGCCCTTGCCAGGCTCCTGTCCAGCTCCGAACGCATCACTCCTACGTACCAAGCAAATGCTAACGGTTAGATGCCGTACATTTAGACCCGTGGGCACGAAGAGGTCAGGCCCAAGCTAGGGAGTAGAAGTACCCACGTCTGGCTGAATTGCCACCCTGGGCTGCGCATACACGTACACACCTCGACCCGGTCGCGCAGGGCATGAGCTCACGGCAATATACTAGTATTTCGTTATCTTAGTTAAGCGGACGAGAGGGTGGGCTTGAGCCTACCGCTGCCGCTGTTTCTAGATGATGAGTCGACTCTGCGCAGTGTAGTGAGTAGTCGAGGGTAGGTTATCACAGACTTTGCGCAGTATAGTGATTAGTCGAGGGTAGGTTATCACAGACTTGGGGCTCCCGCGCCTGTTGTGTATGATACCGCCTTAGGTAGTGTACTAATAATGTCAGATTCCGACAAGATGGAAAGGCGTTTCTTCTTCGTTGCGTTGTACAAAGCCTGTTACCGCAGAGTACCCGGTGTGCAGTTTTCGCGGAGTTTGTATGATAGCACTACACTGCGGCTGTGTTTCATGCAAATCCGCGCGGCATTTCGGCGTTATGCTCAGTCCTATGCTTCGTTTTGTTTTACCCACGTGACCCCGATCGGCGAGGAAATGCACGGCAAGGGCTCAGCAAGCTGCTGTACTCACAGGATCGAGACATCGGTACCATACAAAGTAATCCATTCATTCAGATTCGAACCCATCTTTGGTCTGCATACATACATGGCATGGTTGCCCTTTATAGTGGTCGCCTCAAACAATCGCCTGCATACATGGCACGGTCGCCCACACGCCGTGCACTCGTTGGGCACTACATACTGCTCACAGGTGCTTCCTGGTTGTTGCACGTAAGAACCCCGGCTTCGGGCTTTGGAAGCGACTGATCGGAATAAATGACAGAAACACATTTAACACGACGAAGAAAGGCGAGCTTCCACGAGAAACCACCACTGTACGTGTCCACCGAATCGAAAGCTGCGCCAACGAGCATACAAAAAATTGACGTCCAATCCTTTCGCCAGACTTCCCAAAAAATGTACAGGTTAGCTGGCCCATCCTGCCGGCACTTTGGGGAGCATGCACTGAACCACGCCCCCCCGTTCGCTCCGTTGACCCACCAAAGGTCAAGTATAAAATACAAATATAGATCAATCAGTGATGAACCAATTTTGCCGTTGTAGTCGTTCATGCGATAACACAACTGCTCGTCTGCTGGGCCTTTTTCCGGTCGAAAAACGCCTGGAGCTTTCGCTCGTAAGAGAACCCTGCCTTATCGCCGAGGTCCTCCACCTTAAACTCGTCCCCGACACCGGAGAAAATCTGTGCACCACCCGGTCCTCCGCCGAACTCGAACCCGTCCACCACCTGTTCCGATTTGAACGATAAGATACGTGCCGCGCGAAACCACGAAACACGTCAGATTCGACGCACTCAATTTTGAAGTTTTGAATTTTTGGACGGTTCTTCACTTTAGTATTATCACTTTTGCTCTTTTACTTCCCAACTCAACTTGTAGGACGTTTTACTGCGACCTTTTGGCTTCTGGACAAGCCGTGGTCACAAGTGTCCACCCTTATCCCCCCCGGTACGTGCCTTCACTTTTGTCGCGCATAGGGTGCAGCATTTCCGCTGCTCGTGGATATGCATTGAATTTTGCCAACTCACGCCCTCCCACTTTCGGCATGTCCATTTCTAAGAAAAAGTCCCTTGCGGGATTTGAACTCACGACATGGACCTCGGTAGTTACGCGACTTCCCAGTGAGACCACCAGGGAAAAGCAATAGAACACCGAAAATAAAAGTCAGTACGATTCGGCGGCATACCGGTATTTTGTAAGCGTTGTGTTGTTGGAAGAGATCTTAACTCACACCTACAGCAGAGCTCAGGGAGGCGATAAATGTCACAAGCCACGAGCCTCAGAGGGAGGAACATTGTGTTTTGAGGGGGCGCAAGAACTACAACTTCCGGGGGCTTACTTGCTGATGTTGATATCATAGGAACAGAGAACGCGGAGGCGTCGGGATTCCAACAACCGACAGCCGCTGACCAGCATATCGGTCACCCTACCGATATGCCATAGCCGAGCGCAAGACTTAGAGCTGACTCGACGCGTTTTTCCACGATATGTTTGACAGGCCTCTGGTACATATTTATACTTTGCGCAACACGCAGTGACGATGCCTCACCAAGTAGCAGTGCATATGCCGCTGCTACTGGTATCAGCTACTGGTATGGTACTTGGCACCACTGATCGTCTGGGTCGGATCTGTCCCATTTGATACAACGCGGAAGAACAAAGCATTACCTTCGCGATCAAGTCGGCAATGAACTGTCCCGATCTGTTGGATGGCTCGATCGGGGTAGACCCGTAATGACTCCCGTTGGTGGGGTCGAACGTCCGCGACAGGTCGATGATGGGGAGGGAAAACTCGATTGCCAGCTGCGCGAAACAATCAAAACAAACGAAACACGTCCTATGAAGATGATAACAGGTACCAGGTATACCGATGGGTATGCTGTGAGGTGCAATGGCCTGTGGACCGTCCGTGCCGTCGACACATGCTCGATATCACCCAAATCTATCGCATACTTGTTTCTGGCATGGTGGTAAGACCGGCTTCAACATGCACCGCGTTCCGCGTGACATGCCTGTCGTCAAGGTTGACATTTGCGGATCGAGCCCCGGCACTGGATAACCGCCCCCCTGAGACCAACACCAGGGCCAGCACAATGACTAACGGTTTGGACCAATCGACGACGCCATCTGCGTGATATGAAAACAGCAAGCAGCGGAAATGCCCGCACGCACCCCATTTGTCAGCTCGCTTGGCCACTGCGATTCGACGCAGACAGGAGAACCGCGACTGGATCATCGAGCCTGTTCATCAGTGCGGTGGGTATATCGAAAACACGCTGTGTCGCGCACTGAAGCTGCACATACTCCCACCAAAGCGGAACCAAGACATCTGGGGGCCAGCGTGGCCAACGACCAATCAGCGTAGCACATGGCACAACAAACGTCATGCAAGAGAAATCGCACCTGAATGTAGAACTTGGAGAAATTCACGAGGAGGTGTTGCAAGATCCTTGCAGGTGGCAGCAAGCTGAGCATAGGGCACACCTTGAACTCGGGCATGAAACTGTCACGGAAAGGAGTGCGCCGAGAGGGAGAGACTGCTGCGCGTCAGGTACATGGTACCACTCGCAAAATCCGTCGTGGATAATAAAACTTGGGTGATCGCGCGCGTCGCATCAACGTGCCCAAGTTGACGGCATTTCCTATTAATACAAGAACAAAATGTTGCCAGGCCTCGCACTGCCGCTGAACTTCGCCTGCAGCAGTAGCCCAAATCGCGTCGACAAAAATATTAATCTAAAGACCGTGAACACAAATACAGTATTACGGGGGACCATGGTAAATAGGACCTACCGTAAACGCGAAAACCTATATATTTACCTATTTTTACTAAAAATATTTGGTCCTATTTACTATGGTCCCCCGTAATAGCATTGATGTCACTTGTGCTACCGTACAAAATAGTGATGGATCCGGTGCAACATCTTGATTTTATCGGGCACTCACACGTAGACAAGGATGATATTGGACGTGACTTCCGCTCGGATGAACTCGATGACACGGCGGAGGTTGGCCACAAGGCCGTCGGTCACCATGAGGTCGGTGATGACATCAGGATTCATCGACTGAAGAAAACGGACGCGGGCATCGTTTCCTCCCACACTCAGCACCTGTCGAGAGCGAAGGAACAACGGTCAGGCATCACGTTATATACGAAGTATACGGCTGTTCAGGCAATCTACCGCCAGCCAGAGATTCGGAGGGGTAAAATGACGGAAACAAAAGGCGATTATAGCGTCGGTCACACAAAGCAGCCCCCTCTGATGGATTAGGGGACGGCACCTTAGTCTAAACCCCTTACAAATGCACCCCCTTCGGTCCCTTCGGGGGCACACACTACATGAATCAGAGCACCCCTTTGTGGGGGACAAGCTATTTGGAATTAGAGTCGGACAACAATCGCAGTAATGGAAGGGTGACATCGCCGAACCGAGCTACAGACCGCACGACCCACCCGTCGCATGATACTACTCGAGCGGCTGCGCACTCTCACTATTGATACACGGCTGATAAAACCCTTACTGGTCATTTTTCCGTTCGGTCTACATACCTGGGTCCCAAAACGGTCACGTACCTAAAACCAAAACGATTGCAACGCACAGGCCTCAGGAGCTCAGGATTGGTACACTTGTTGCTGAGGCATCAAGTATCCACGATCCAGCACTATATCTCCACTCTATATTAGCTAGAAGTACAGCAGTACGGCCCCCTTAATATATATATATATCGGTTAAGAAGTTGAGGCTCGTTTCTACCAGACACGTTGGCAATTAGCGTAGGAAACGGTGCTCAAATGCTCCAAAGATTATTATACTGGGATTATACGAAACGGCGGAATAAGAAACCCTCAAGCAGCAGAAATCGGAGCAAAACATGTACCTGGTGTGATACCAGGTATGATAAACTGGATATAAGAAACACTGCTGCTGTTTAGGGCACACAAATAGAGTATTGAGGCTGCTTCCGAAGTCAAGCATATTTCGGTAGTTTCACCCCCATTTCGAGCATTTTAATTGCTTTTGCAGTTAAAAAAAAATAAAAGTAAAAACGGAGGTATCGGGATCTCCAATCTCTACTGCTAGTTTATGCCATCTGACCAATGAGGCTCAGTCATTCTTTAGTTTTGCTTTTCATTTTTTTTTCTTTTCTTTTTTTCGATAAATATTCCTCGTTAGGACGGGCCCTTATGTGTAACGACGGTAATATAAATATAGCCAACAGTAGGGTTTGCTCAATGGTGGCGACAACATAAGGAACTGACCCTCGACGCCAAATTGACAAATTGATAGGGCTGTGAGTCGGCACGACTTAGGTCGCCGCCTAGTTATTAGTCGGGCTAATAGTCAGCCGTGAAACGGAGGTGCTGCCTATCCGACTTATTGGGTTTCCTTAATTGCAGGGAGGCGTTTCTAACGCGGGATACAGCTTTTTAACGTGAATTGCTGCCGCTGCCGGCTGCCGGTTGTGAATACCCTCATTGCTTATAGCGTCCAGAGGGGTTGCTCTGTACGCGGGTCCCAGTGACACTTTTAACGTTGAGAGTATACTATTTCTTAGTGGTTGTGGTCTTCGTGTGAACTCGCCCTGTACTATATCAACGGAACCGCAGAGGCCATCATCCTTGGCACGCATACATACGCAGGTCCGTCCGCTGGGCGGGAAGCGAAGCTGCGTCCCGCCCCGCTCCCCGCAGCGGTCGTTACCTGTTGAAGTATATACGAGTATAGAGCTGTACGAGGCTAATGTTGTAGTCGGACTGGTAGTCCTATTTGTTCTGACGCCCGCGGACGTGCGGTGGTCTAAGTTTTAGTTTGTTTTCAGAATGTACGGGTACGAAAATTCTATTAAACCAAGGCCTACATGGTCCCGCACGAAAAAACAAAACGATTGACAACGCGACCAAAGACCTGAATTTGATCAGCCAGGCGCAGTATGGAATTGATGGGTCCTTGGCTGCGGAGAAGCTACAGAGCCAAATTCAGGTGAAATATGGAGTAAATGATTGATGAGCTATGATACAGAGCCAAATCGTGTTTTAACATGGTCTAAGACAGGGAAGTGGATACCTAATAAACGATGGAATTAGGCATGAAAATAGAGTCGGAAAGAAGAGGATAAGGGGAAATTAACGAAATATTGGCACCGGGTTCGATACTCGGCTAGGACGACTTTTTTTTTGCGAGTTTTTTTTTTTAATTCCCGACGATTTTGGACCGTTTACGGTTCGCTTCGCTCTCAGCCTCCGGCGGCTCCTGCGGAGGACTACTTATATTTCTGCACCTTGTGGGTGGGAGCAGGGTAGCAAATGGGATCATATCCGGGTGGGATCAGGTCCGGGTGGGA
>JBBMKB010099161.1:0-10521 GCA_037833945.1 Alaria marginata | reverse complement strand
GTGGGTGGGCGGGTTGAGTGGGCTCAGGAGGGTCGGTTTTCTTGCTAGCAACTAGGCGCGCCTGCAGCAGTGGGGGGTAAGGAATGTGTGGGCGGGGGGTGAGGGTTTTTCGTGCCGGGGGGTGTGGGCTGTTGGTCGGGGAGAGGTCGCTTAGCTCTTTCGTTTGTCTTTTTTGTTTTTTTGTGAGTGGTTACTTTTTTTCGTTTGGCTTATTGTTTTTGTTTGGGGTAGAGGGGGGTGGCGGGTAGGAAGGTGTACTACCCCCATGATGTGTTGTTTTTCCCCCACGTGCACCCCCCCCCCCCCCCCCCCCCCCCCCGTTCGAAGTGTTGTTTGACTTGGTCAACCTCTATAAAGGAACCACCAGTATTAGGTTTCCCCGTCCTTCCCCCTCTTATCCTTCGCCCCTGTCCTTCTCATGCTCACCAGCGACATGCAGTACTACGGGACCATGCTTCCCCGTATCCCTGTCCTGATCGAGCGCAAGATGAAGGTTCAGCTCCTCCTGCACGAGGTCAGTCAAGCCCTTTTGAGCTTTAGCTACAGTTAGCAGTTTCGCGTTGGTCGGGTGGCTGGTTGGTTGGTTGGTTGGTTGGTTGATTTGTTGTTTTTTTGGGTTGGTGGGTGGGTGGACGGATGGCCCGGTTGGTTGGTTGGCTGGTTCGGTTTGTTGGTTGGATGGTCGGTTGGCTGGTTAGTTGTTTGATTTGTTTGTATGCTTGTTGTTTGTTTGGATGGTTGGTTGGTTGGTTGGTTGGGTGTGAAGTGGTTGAGTTACTGTTGAGGAGAGAGGGAGGGAGGGACGGACGGAGGAAATCAAATCGATTCGGATGGTCAAAACACTTTCGATATGATATACCGAAATATTGGAACTGTCGATACAATATTCAACACCATTGGTAGTGTAATAGGCAACCCCGCCTAACACCTGTGGCCAATGGTCTGATGACTAGGGCAAGCAACACATGAGTACCCCCCCCCCCTCCTCCCTACCTCCATTCGCCTCGTACGGTTCTAACTCCATCTGTTTTTTCCCTTGCGGGTTGTGTCTTATGATCGTTATTCTGATCATAGGATCGTGGTAATGCTTTGTCCAACCAGGCACCTTACTATACCCGACTCCCGACACGCGTTTAATATACCAGGAGATGAAGAAACGAGAGAAGGCTAACTTTCGCATCGTGAACCTGCTAGTGCCCGGAACGAAGATCCGCGCTATCTATGCGGACGAAGACAACGACCCTTCGTGGTACGACGCCGTCATCAACAGCGTCGAGGTACGGTACGGAAAAAGGCACCGGTGGCGAAATGGCAGAAAAGGGCACCGGTGGCGAAATGGTGATGGATGAGAGATGATAACTGATAAGGATAGTGATATCGAATGAAGTGCAGAGCCTAACAACAATTAGAAATACTGCCCCGGGCTGGGTTTATTGTGTAGGAGGAAATTATTGTGTGTCCTCTTTTTTTACGAGCCCTTACCCTTAGTCACACCCTTGCTCGTCGAGAAGTGCGCGATAAAATTTGGCAGTGCGGAGCAAGATCTTGTGTGTTCCTCGTTTCCCCTCCCTTCACCCCTATCCCCCCACCCTTACCTTTTTCTTCGCCCTTTCTTGTCCACCCTTGACGTGTTCTACGATAGAGGTAGCACTTTTTGGATTTTTTTATTTTCTGGATGACGGGGCTCCTTAACCCAAAATCGTCGGAATGTCATTCCATTTTTGCAATATGTTTTTTTTGTATAGATGGGTCACGGGTTTGTTCATCGGATTGCACTTTCAGTTTGCTCAAAATATTTTTTTCGGTGGGGTATGGAGCTCCTCAAGTGAGGACCCCTAGAAGGCAAATACTAATGGTGAACCTCTATCGTAGCAAGGGTCCCCCATGCACCCTCCCATCACCACCTGTGCCGTTCCAGCCTCCACATTTTACCAAACAATTCCATTTCGTCCCAATCCATCCATCAAAACACAACATACCATCCCATTCGATCACATCCCTTCCCCCCCATCCAGGGACACCCTGTCCATCCTCACTTACTAGGGTGTGCTAAATCGGAGAGTACAATCAGTTGCCACCAATCAACCATGGGCCAAACCATCACCATATACAGCATCGAGCATCAAAACTTTAGCATCAACAAAGCAACATTCAACCATCAACCATGCTCTTGCTGTTATCATATAAAGCAACAAATCATCACCAATACGACCTACTAATAGTGCGTTGTCACACAAAACAGCCTCCCGTAACTCTGGAGGAGTGGAACAACAACACCCCAGGACATCTAAAAAAACAAAAACACGAAGACACATTCTACGATAGAGGTTCACCATTCTTTTCTGAAGCTCCTCACTTGAGGAGCTCTATACCCTCACCGAAAAACTGATTTTGAGCAAACTGAAAGTGCAATCCGATGAACAAACCCGTGGCCGATCTATACAAAAAAAGCACATTGCAAAAACAGAATGACATCCAGACGGTTTTGGGTTAAGCAGCCCCGTCATCCAGAAAAAAAAAGCCAAAAAGTGCTACCTCTATCGTAGAACGCACCCAAAAATAAAAACACGTACTATATATCATATGATACATCATACCTGAAGCAAATCGTACACCTCAGACAAGGCATAAAAATGAAACCATGATGAAGGCTATGGCAGGGGGGTCGCTCAAAGGGCTGCTTTCTCAGCGGCTCAGAGGCGCTCACCACCACGCGAGTCGCCTCTATTACCGAGGACCTTAGTAATCAGGACCAAATATGGGTATCAAAAACAGTGGAACATATAGATTTTTGTGTCTAACGTAGGTCTTGATTACTATGGTCCTCCGTAATAGGGCGTTTCGGGTTTGCGATATGCGCCGCCATACAAGTGTTACTCTACGTCAATAGCACTTTTTCGCTAAAACGTTTTCTGAATGACGGGGACTCACTCCTTAACCCCTTTACAACTGGAAACCCATTTTGGGGACAAAATTACTTGATAATAGTATAGAGACGGGGTTCGGGGTTCTAAAGGGGTTAAGCCAAAATCGTCGGAATGCCATTCTTGTTTCGCAGCATAAATGTTCGTATACCGAGGCCATGGGTTTGTTCATCGAATTGCAACTTCGTTTTTCTCAAAATCATTTTTTGACTTACTAATAGTATAGAGTAATATAATATTCCTTAAGTGAGGAAGGAGTCTCAGAAGCAAATTGGTGTTATACTGAATACAGTACCGTAGCAGCGTGCGTCCTAACTCATGTGCAAGTCTATTTTTGATGGAGGCGCATCTAAACACTCGCGGGAGTGGCCTCAACTCGGCATAGGTAAAAACGACGGTGCCCCCCCCCCCCTACCGTACCCTACACCTCTCGGCGCTTCGCGCCTGGTGCACGCGATATCTGCCTGGTCGGTGAAAACTCGACGTGCTCCGTCCCGGCATTGTAGGGGTGCGAGGGTCTATGGTCTTATGACTACGGCTATGCAAGAAATTAGTACACCGCTACCGCATCCTTCGTCTCACGGACATGACCCATCAGCAATCATCAGCAATCATCAGCAACCATAAAAAAACACGTACTACGATAGAGGTGGCGCTTTCTTGCCACACTATATCGGACCGAAGGTGCTCCTCAACTGAGGAGCCATCCAATACCGTTTGAATATCGTCAATATCGTTCGAATATCGTCAAAATAGTTCGAATATCGTTCGCGGTTTGCACTATCATTCGTTTTTTACCTAGTACTAGTACTATTAATAGACTAGGCCATGGGGTTCTTCATCGGAGTGCCCCTTCATTTTCGCTCAAAATCAGTTTTTGCTTAAGGTATAAGACTAGAGCCTGAGAAAAAATACGTGTACCACTATAGCAGCATGCAGCATACGCGAAAAGCTAACCACCAACCCACGACATGGTCCACCATCAAACATCAAAAGCCAACCATCAACCACGGACCAATGTATCACCATCAAGCATCAATATTGGTCCACCACCAACCATGGACAATATGAGGCTCACCTTGACCTCTCGCTCCAGGGGCCTCTCCTGCCGACCGAGCGTTGCAGACCAAGCGAGCCAAGTGACCCAGCGGTGGTGTCACGCCAGGGAGCGCAAATACACCAGAGATCCCAGCACCCCGCACAGCCGCGATAACGATAGCGGTATTCGATACCGATAACGATCCGATAATGGTAAACGATAGCATAGCAATATCGATAGCGACAACGACCCCGATAACGATACAATAGCGATAACGATAGCGGTATTCGATACCGATAACGATTCAATAACGGTAACGATATCGATAACGATACCGATATCAATGCCGATAACGATACCGATAACGATATCGATACCGGTAACGATACCGACAACCGGTGCCGATACGATAACGATACCGATACGATAACAATAACGATAACGACGACGGCGACAGCGACAACAACGGCAACAAGCGCACAAGAGGGTAGAGAAGGAAGGCGTAAGAGAGGGGATGGCGTGGTGTGCCGTGGCGTACAAGGGAGGCGACGCTATCCTCAAATATCTGCCATTAGCCGAATCAGTTGGCATCACCGCACCGCGATGTATCACCGAATCGCATGACCTTATCACCGAATCGCGAAGGCAATACGTGGCATAGCATCGAATCCCAATAGCAGTAACACCGTTTGGAATGGCATTGAACCACACAACATCGTCTGTCATGACATCGAATCACAAAACATCGTCTGGCATGGCACATATGTCATCACATCGCGTGGTATCACAAAAACATCGTTTGGCATGGCATGACATACATGCCTTCGATTGACATTATGACATGGCATCGCATCGATTGGCATGGCATGGTATCACATCGAATCGCATGACATCATAAAACATCGTTTGACATCGTATAACATCACATGGGGTGATATCACACCGCATGGAATCACAAAACATCCTTTGGCATTGCACAACACAACACGACATCCCATAACATCACATGGCATGACATTGCCATCACACGGCACGACATATATAGCATCGCATCGATTGGCTTGACACCACACAACATCCCATGACATCGCGTGGCGTAACAATGGCATCACATGGCATGACAATGGTCGCCCCGGTGGTCTAGTGGTTAACCTCGAATACTACTAAGGTTGGAGTCAGGGGGTCAGATCTCGGTATGGAGCTTTTATTTCTAGAGACACCAACTGCCGAGAGCGCTTTATAGCGTGGGTAAGCATAATTCGACGCGAGTCGACGAGGGAAGAAAGTGCTGAATTATTCTCGCGATAAAAGTCAACGCGCGCACCGTAGTGGGGAGGGGGCAGAAGAGCCTGCTTAGTGACGTCGGGGTGTGAGTTACGTCGAGGAGGGAGAAGGGGAAATAAACCGTGCGAAGATATTGGATGGGATGAGCAAAAAAAAATGGCATCCCACTACATCAGATGGCATGATAACGCCATCACATGGCATGACAACAACATCACATGGTACGCAAATGACATCAGATGGCATACACAGGATGACATCGCATCGACTGGCATGAACATGACATGACATGGCATGACACCGATGACATGACAAGCCATGACAAGACATGACATGACAACAACATCACATGGCACGCAAATGACATCACATGGCATACACAGGATGACATCGCATCGATTGGCATGAACATGACATGACATGACATCGCACAACATGACATGACATGACATGACATGACATGACAAGACAGGACATTGCATCATACCTTCCTCTCGCGAGTGATGTCAATGGCGTCTTGCTTCCTCCTGAGCCACAGCGTCCACTCGGCGACCGACTTGTCCTGGTTCGCGCAGCGACTGCTCTTGCCTGCCTTCTCCGTCTTCTTGTGGATATCCTATTTCGGGGGGCAAAAAAATAAATAAAAAATCAGAACCAATTGTTCGCAAAAACAGGGTGTTTGCGATGTACAGCAGTGGGGCCTATATAAGGCGGTTCGAATAAGGCGGTCACCCGATATAGGGCGGTTGATATCGGTTGACACGACTGTAAGTCTTAGTACAACTCCCTCTACGAATAGGGCGGCCTCTCGATATAAGGCGGCCAGAATCCCTTCGCACTGTACCGCCTTATATAGTCCCCACTACTATACCAACTTTGGTTGGGTAGGAGTTGGGTATAAAAACACGTAATAATAGTATTGAAACCGTCGAGCGTCACAATCCAAGACCAGCCCAACTCACAAAAATCAGCGAAAAAAATGGTCAAGAAATACGTTTGGCCACCATTAAAAAATATGTACCAGTTAAAACCTAATTATTTCGTGGGTTGGTTGGCCTTAGGTGTACTAAATTCGTCGTTATCCACACTAATAGTAGTATTATAGTCTACCATTTTTACATTTTTGTCCAACCCGTTAGAGTTGGGAAATCGCAAACACTCTAGTATAGGGGAATATAAAGTTTTTTTTTGTGTTTATCGTGGGTTCTAAATACTACCAAAGAAAACTATACTGTAAGGTCCCCCGTAGCAAACCATCGGGTAGAGCGAAGAGTCACCGGACAAGGTGGAGAGCCATACACGTAGGTAAAGTAGATACAGGCTACGTTAGAGGGTAAATATGATTTTTCCAGAGCCTTTCACGGGTCACGACCCGACCTCCGCGGGTATCTCGCGGGCCCAGGCGGGACGGGCCAGGAATTGTTCGATATCTCACGGGTTGGGTCGTGTCGGGTCAGGAGGTTTTCAAATATCACGGGATGGGTCGAGTCACCTTGGCCGAACCCGACCCACAATAAGTGACCCGACCCGCGAAAAACACCGATTTTTTCAGAGCTTGCTCACCTGAGTATACCGCACCAAGAACTAGCTTTGAGAACGATTAAAAAGCGCATCCCGAAAAAAAAATCCATCGCCTTCACCAAACACTAGCCTTGACAACGATTCAAAAGCGCGACCCGAAAAAAGTGTCCATCGCCAATAGTCTGAGTAGGTAGCGAATAACTTGCAAAGCTCCACTGCTATTTATTACCTGGTATATATACCAAGCTGGTGCGTTCCATGATGCAGCCATCAGATTGTGTCCCCCTCGAAAACGGGTTTTATAGTTTCCGTGCACAGATTGATTAACGACTGATCGTTTACGTATCATACCGTTGACCCTGGTACTAGCTACTGTAACACTAAGGGGAGTCGCCGACCTATATCCTTCATGAGGACATACACACCCCGTAAAACGCGCGATCGATGTATCACACACAGCTTGCAAAGCGAGTTTCGACGAAATTCTCGATCTCACAGCTGTACGTAGTGTTTTTTATTTTAAATAATATACCAGGTAGGATATTGGGTAGTTCCTGAGTTAATAGGTAATGAGCCCCGTCACTCCGAAAAAAATGGCCGAAAAGTGCTGTTAATACATTAATAACGGTATATACCCTCTTTACCGTGGCATGGGTCAGAACACATGCTTCTAAAATCAGTATAATAACACCAAATTTGTTTGTGAGACTCCTCAGTTGAGGAATATGATATTACTATACACTATTAGTAAATGGAATTTGTTTGTGAGACTCCTCACTTGAGGAATATGATATTACTCTACACTATTAGTAAGTGGTTTTGAGTAAACTGAAAGTGTAACCGGATGAACAAACCCATGGCCTAGGTATACAAAAAATACATATATTGCAGAACAAGAACGGCCTTCCGACGATTTTGGGTTAAGGAGCCAAAACATTCAGAAAACAAAATAAACAAAAAAGTGCTATACTAATAGTAGTATTAATACCTCTATCGTGGCACGCGGCTCTCAGTAGAAAACCGTACAGAAAAATAAGGTGAACCATGCGTAGGATAACGTGGAGAGCCATACGACAAAGTGAATAGCCACGAGGAAGATAGCAAAGCTGTCGCCAGGAAATCGCGCAGCAGGGAATTTGAAACTGTCGTCGACGCGTGTGCGTTGGTCGCGAATTGGAAACTCATATCATAGAGATGAGGTTCGGTTGACGGCGCACACTTAAAAACCATACATACCTGGTGCCTGGTATAAAACAAGGGTTCGGCCGCCTCGACAGGGATTCCGTTCTTAGGCGCGGCAAAATTATAAACACGCGTTCGATCGTACCAAAGTGGAGAGCGGCAGGATAAAGGCGAGACCCATAGCTTAAGCGGAGAGCCACAAGATAAAATGTAGAGTGGAGAGGGGCTCATCAGCCGATCACGCAATAGCCAATCAGCGGTTAGCCAATCAGCCGTTATCCAATCACAACAAGTACATCAAGACAATCAGCCAATCACAACAAGCGTTTCAAGAAAATCAGCCAATCATCGTCATCAGCCGATCGATCATCAGCCAATCAAATCACCTCCACGGAAGACTCGTCAGCATTCCTCTTCTTGACCATCTCCGAAAGGTTCGCCTCGAGCGCTCCCAAGTGCAATTTCGCGTCCTCCAGCCTCTTCTCCTGCTGCTCCACAGTCAGCCCTGGGCCCCCCTCTTCCTCCCCTTCCACCTCCCCCACCTCCATAGCCTGGCCGTTCTCTACCAACTCCACCGCGAGCCTCTCTCGTCCCTGCCTCTCGGCCATCTCGTAGGCTGGCTTCAGGTCGAGAGCAGACTGCGGCGCCCTCGGCCGAAGGCAGAGGACTAGCGCGACGCTGGAGCACAGACGAAGTTCGGAGATGAGCTGCCCCGTGAAGAGCCCGTCGTCCTGCAGCGTCAGATGTCGTTGAGAAGAAAAAACAGCGAAAGCAAGAAGGCGTAACTATTGGTGTGCGATCGGGCAATAAAAAACAGCCATCGAAAAAACAAACGAATCAAGCAAAAACAACCAAACAAGCCTACGAGTACAGTAATGGTCCCTATATATAGCGCCGGTACGTGCCACAAGAAAATGGCGGCACTATCGCGGCAAGCAGCACTATTACGCATACTGCCACTACTGCGGAATCCCATATGCGCCAAGCGATTCCACAGGCACTATAGCGGGCTACCGGCATTACAAAGCCAGGGTTCCACTACTACTTACCGTGTTCCCGCCGCCGTCGCCCCCGCGAATGATGTTCCCGGGCAGCCTGTCCTTCCTCAGCTCCCGCACAAGCATCGCCTTATCAAGCACGTGAAAAACCGGCACCCCCTCGGGCAGCGGGATCTCATCGTCCGAATCCGCGAACTCCGTCCGCACCTCCAAAACGCCCTCCCTCCCCCCCCCCACCTGCCCAGCATGCAACTCCTCCCCAACCGGTACTTGCGGCGGAACTACCGTTCCTGAACCCGCCGCTGCAGTAGAACGGTGCCCGTTCGATGGTTCCATCAACCCCATGTCAACCACGCCGCCGCCGTCGGTTGTGGAAACCTTACTGGCGGGCGGGGGCGGCGGGGGGAGGGCCGGGGCGCCGGCACGGCCACCGCCGCCTGCGCCTGCGCTGCGCTTCTTCCTAGGCTTAGCGTTCTTGTTCTTCAGGGACTTGCGGATGTTGTCGAGCGCGGCGTCTCTCATCACGTCTGAGTCCGCGTCGGTTGTTGACGTTGCTGCTGCTGCCGCTGCCGCTGAAGCTTGTGCCGCTGCTCAGCAGGGTGGTGGTGGCGGTGGTGGTGGTTGTGGGGGTCAAGGGCGGGAGAGCATTGGAATGGGAGGATAGGCGGAACGGACCAATGGAAGAAGGCACCGACCGCCAACCAATGCAATCGTCAACAGTCAACCATTCAATATTAACCGCCAACGCACCAACACACCAGCAGCCATCTACCAACGCACCATCAACAGTCAACAACCAACAACCAAATCACAAACCTCAACAACCAACAATCAACCATCAACAATCAATCACCAAATCACCAAATATTTTTGGGTCAAAGCCTAACCCTGACCCGTACCCTTACCCTTAGCCGCAGCAGCAGCAGCGGCGGGGACGCTTACGAGCGGTGGTAACGCCTTGCCAAACATCATGAAACCCCTTTCCCATACTCCTATCCTTACCTTGACCCCTACCCGTAGCCTTTCGCGTATCTGCAGCAGCAGCAGCAGCAGCGAGGACGCTCACGAGTGGTAGAAACGCCGTGCCTAACATACTAACATCCCTTCATCCGGCCCCTAACCTCACCCTGGCCCCTACCCGTAGCAGCAGCAGCAGCAGCTGGGACGCTTACGAGCAGTGATAACGCCTTGTCAAACATTACAACACCTAACCTTACCCTGACCCCTACCACTACCCATGCGCTTACCTATAGCAGCAGCAGCATTTGCGACGGCGGCCGCTTTGGCGGCGGATTGCCTGATGCAAGCCCTGGACGCCTTGCAGACTCCGTCCGCCAAATATCCTTTGAGGACAATGCGGAGGTCCGCCAGGGACCGGCGCTCGTCGATGTGGAAGTTACCCAAAGTTCTCAACGACAGCTGTCGCTGGAGACTCAGCAACTGAAAACCATTTTCAGAAAATTCAGAAATTTCGGTTCGAAGTTGTTTCGTTTCGTTCCCAGCGTATTTAGGTTTCCAATGAAAAAGCGCCGACCAAGGGAAAAGAGCCATACACGTCGGAAAGGGACGGGAC
>JBBMKB010099150.1:0-10521 GCA_037833945.1 Alaria marginata | reverse complement strand
CGACTTATAATCAGTCAACTCACATCACTATACACTAGACATCGAGCAATTTGCAACGTTGACGAGGGAGACGAATGAATCAAATGTAGTCTATGCCATGAAATACGAGATACAGTAGGATTGTATAATATGATGCGAAGCACATGGCACATGTCTTTGGTCTCAAATGTAAATACGAACGAAATTGCGCGAAGCAAAATACAGCCAAATGTTCGGGCGAACGAACGTCTACAACGTATTATTGCAAGGGTGTGTATGAACAGCACAGAAGGGAAGAGATAATCCGGCGTCAGCTCTCTCTCGCTCTAGTCTATGCTGCAGCTACCTCTACTACGCCTATTAATAGTCTATACACATGCACCAGGGGCATGCAGCTATGATATGCAGTGATGTCTCATGATGCGTGAGAGGCAAATGAGAGTGGAGAGGACGCACACAGCATTTTCATGCAATTCAAAAAAGATGGCGCGCGAAAGCGGTGAACATTTTTTCGTCAAAACCAAGTAAAAACTGGTCAAAACCAGTCAAAATTCAAAGAGAAAAACGAAAACAAAAACACAGGGCTCTCGACTCTCGACTCTCAACACGAGAGACATGGCACAGCACGCGTGCTCTCCTTATGAGGGTCAAACTCGACCCGGAAGCTAGCGCAAGCCACAGCCTTCTCACCCCTGCCGCCGTCGCCACTGCACGAACATTGCCGTGCTCCAGCTCTTTGCTGCCGTTCCCCGTCCCGACCACACCGGTGGGCCCAGTCGAGACAGAAGCTTCGCCGCATGTCTCGCTGCCAACGCCGGACTCGCTGCTGCTGCTGTGTTCCTGGTCCGCGGGCGCCGTAGTGTCTGACCCCGAGTCGTAGCAGCCCACGGCCCGAGCCGGGCGAACGCTGGGTAGGCAGAAGGATTCCCCCAGGGTTTTGCATAGGCGACCCAGGTCCTTGGTGGAATCATCAAGAGCTTGCCTTACGGCGGCTTCCAAGTGTTCATTCCGTCCTACTTGAGCTGGTGCTTCAGCTCCAACCGAAGCTGCTGCTGCTGCTGCGGGAGCGGGCGGGGGGTGCTGCTCCGGGATCTCTCCTCCGGCATGGGTGTCTTGCGTTTTCATGGGTTCGGCCATCGCCGTCAATCTTTTGTCGCTGCTTTGGAGTGCGATGGTGATGACACAACAAGTCGTGCGTTTTGATGAGCCTCTCTATTTACTCTCTGCTGTGCTGTGTTCTGCTTTGCCTCTCTTCCTCTCTCTCGCCTGGCTCTCATATTTTTTTCAAAAAAAAAATCGGCTTGCTCTGTCCCCTATATCCCAACACATACATGCACTTGTAGTAGAAACCTACAATTTATGCGGAAATAAATAATCCGAGCTCGTCTTCGTGGTAGTGGGGCGGAGATGGCGGAAATCAAAGACCACAAAGAACTTCACGTTTGTTTCTGGAACTACCTGGAATCAAGCACACACCCTCCACCCTCCACCCCCACACAGCACTTCCGGCTTAGCTCTCGAAGCCCTCGACAGCTTAGAGGCCCCCACCCCCCCCTGTCGTAGTGACATATCCACGACGCATTCTCACGCTCTAGGACCTATGAGGGACGCTGCGCTGGCCGTGACAACACTGGCTTGCGTTGTCGTGGCCTGGCACAGCAACCCCTTCAACTGGCTACGACCGTCTCGGAACGAGGGCCGGCGATCACGTAAGCGAGTTAGCTTCTCTGAGGCCGACAACACTGTCTATCACGACACCATGGAGGCGATATCTCGGGAAGAGCGGAAGGCGCTGTGCTGGTCGCCCGCTGAGCTCCGAGAGTTCGCGCGATCAACGCAAATCGACGGCTGGATCGAGGATTGGGGGTCATAGAAGTGCATCCCTACTGCTGCTACTGCGATGCGGTTGGTCAAGGACGAAGGTGCAGAGGGTCCGAGAGAGGGAGTAGGGTTGTATGGTATAGTGCCACACCGTGACTGATGACACGGGAGGGGAGGCTAGCGTTGTTGTGCTCCGTCGTCGCATGTGTTGCTGTTTGAGCTCGCAAAGGCGGGCCGGGCCGTTCATTCAAGGCAAGGCTACAACTGTTTGCTGCGTGCAACGAGCTGAGCGCAAAATGCAAAATGACGATGATGTCAATGACCTGGTGAGAGCCAAAACTACTTGATTTTGGTAAGGTGTACGAGTACGAGTACCACTTTGTCCGTCAATATAATGATCGTTTGGATATTTAATTAATATAAATCGGGTTCTTATATTTACGGACATAGTGCTACCTTTTGTTTACGTATTTTGTGCGGCTACTGCTTTGGGCCGTTATGCAGCATCTCGTTTTGCACGCTGGCAGCAGCAGTTCCCGAGCTTGCTCCTAGCTTGCTTGCTTTTCCTCTCCCTAGAGGGGGAACAGCCACTAGTAGGGTCACTTGCGACAGTTCCGTGCTGTGTTTTCGTATTTTGCTTTCCAGTTTGCTTCCATGTGCTTGCTTGCCACGTGGATTCTGATGTAGAGCACTTTTTTTCTTGTTTTGTGTGTGAAATTGTATGTGTTGCGTGAGCGCGAGTGCTGATTGCTTTGCCCCGCGTTCGTCTCGCCTCTGTGCTACTCTGTGCTCCGTGCGAGCGCAGAGCACGAAGGAAGACGGGAAGTGCTTGCTTCATGTCCCGTGCCTCGTGTTCCGTGTTTTGTTTTCCGTTAGTCTCATTGTCTCAATGTTTTAAGTGGTTGTAAGCTTACGTGGTTTGTTTCTGACAGCAGAAAAAAACAAAAAAAAATGTGTAGCTGAGGTGTTTGGGTGTGTTTTTTTTCACGTCCCTCTAGTTAGTCGTACACTCGAACTCAAGTACGCAGCACCTTGGTACCATATCATGCACTGCTGTACACCGGTATGATACAGCAGCAATAAAGATATCTTCTTGCGCAATGTAGACGTTGGTTGACCATTGCAGACGTGTACGAGTACGTATTCGTCCGTTACAATCAGCGCATGGAACCATGGATGGTGCAACCGGGGCCGATGCCGCATCTTGCATTCGCATTCTGTAACACGGCAGTGTTGTACGCAAATTCAAGCTGAGCAAGCTCGTTAGTAGTTGTAGCAGTAGAACCCCAGGCAGGCGTTATCCCTGCCAACATGTTAGGGGGGTTAGGTTTGTTTCTCGCGCTCTCCTCGCGAAAACGGCACTACGTCGTAGCGCCGTAGTGTCTTCGCTAGCCTCGCCCGAGTTACCTCCGTTCAGAATTTGGTATAAGGTACATAATGGTGGCACTTTATCATGTATTTTCGTACAAGGTACCAGGTACACATGATGGCACTTACTTATCATGTACTTTCGTACCAGGTATAAGGTACACATGACGGACTTTGTCGTCAAGTTTTACCCCCCCCCCGCGTGATCCGGGCTATTGCGCACTGCTAGTAATTGTGTCCGCTTGCATCCCGCGACTTTTCAGTGCGGAGCGCAAAAACGAACGGTGTAACGGTGTATTGCCATCAACCACGACTCGACTCACGTGGAACGTACCAGGCATTTTGTCTGGTCTCATAGTCAGAACTACAGAGTAGCTATTTATAGTCTTGAGTCAGAAGTCGTTCGTGTCGTGTGTGCGCCCGCTTTTCCTCTTTTTTCGCCCGGCGCATCCACATTATAGGGAGAAACCACTTAGATTAAGAATAGGATCATTTTTTCCACGTGGTGAAAAGGTTAAGATTCATTCGCTCGTAGTTGCGAATTAACTCGTAACTCGTAACGGCGTTTTTTTTCGGCGGGGTGATTCGTTTCGGTTCAGAGTTCCGAGTTCCGGTAATCATACTCAGTCCGGGAGCAGGAGCGCAGGAGCCACGTTATTGTGAAAAATCACTTGGGTTTAGACTAGAGTCATTTGTGCCATACGTTGAAAGGGTTGAGATTCGTTGTCTCGTCGTGACGTTATAACTTATACCAGGTAACTCGTAACGGCGGGTTTTTTCAGCGGGACGATTCGTTTCGGTTCAGAGTTTCGAGTTCCGAGAATCGTTCACAGGCAGGGGACAGGGGGAGGTAGAAATATGGCTGAACGCAATAGAGCGATACGTACGCTTTGGGCAAAATTCAAACTTCAGCTGGTGATACTTTACGGTTGAAAGTTTGAAGTTTGTGGGAGTGGGACAAGTTATCTGCTCAAGTATTTGCTTTCACTACGCGTGCGATACTCAGAGTCACTCTGTAGGCGTGCGGTACAAAAAAATATAGAGTACCTTAGTACCAAGTAGGAGTTCTGGTTGCTCTCGGTAGATGCTTTTTTACGTGCACCAGGTATGAGACGGAGTTCAAACCTTACTCGTACTGGTACCAAATAGGATTCGCAGCCGCACCTGTCGGGAGTTTGTTAGCGGTAGCAGCGGTTCTGCTTCCGTCGGCTCGTCGTAATTTAGCATCACTAAGGGTAAATACTTTGGGTACCCGGGTACCCCACTCGTGTTTTTATTTTTCATACTCGGGTATGTACCCCGAGTACCCCCAGAGTATGTATACACCGACTCAACAACGTACGGCGGCTGAGTGTAGAGGTAAGAGTGTACCAGGCAGTCCACAATAGTAGGAACGGTGCCAGGTACGCTCCAAAACTCGTAGATGGTGTATTGGTTTGTGCTTTGTCGGAAAGCCTCGCTTTGTTGGAAAGCCTCGTTTCGTTACAATAGGTATTGTATTAGAGTAATTTCGTACTTGGTACGTAGTCTTCGTTTTTCGCATTGCGTTCCATTTTTTTAAAGTTTGAAAGGTCGCTCACCCGAGCGGATCGTGTTGAAAAAGCACGCGCCTCGGGTGGTAAAAATGGAAACGAACCACACCCTCATATTCTTTCTTTGTGTTGCAAGTGCAACAGCAATGGTCTATAGCAACAGCAGTCTATTTGAGTCTCTTTGTCTTTCGGGGAGTTATTTTGGGTTTTTTAGTATTTTGTTAGATTTTTGCGGAGTGGGGGTGTGGGGTTGTGTTTCTGATAGAGGACTTTTTTAAGGAAAACCCCGCCCCACCCCGCCACCATAAGGGTGGGAAAACGGAAAATAGTATTGGGTCTATGTACTTGAATAGTCTATAGGGTGTTTGGAAGCTGCAAAGGCCTCGGCTACGCGTCGTCGTGTCTATGGAAGTTAGTTTTTTTTGTGTGAATTTTTGGTAGGGTAGAAGGAGAGAGATTTGAGAGGATGCTACAGGATTCTGTGTGTTTGTTTTGGTGGGGGAGGAGAAAGAGGAGAGGGTATGGCGGGGTGACAGGCAAGGAATGATGTGGTGTTTGTTGTGCAGAATTTTACCTGTACAAGTTCAGGCATGACGCTAGCTAAAAGCACTGCTGTACCCACGTGTTTGGGTACAAAACACTTGGAATTTATGTGGGATGTTTTTGGCAGTGGTAATAACAGGGTTGACAACAAACCCTTTTATAACTGCATCCACGTTTTTGGGTATAAGTGACTTGGAATTAGTGTGGGACGTTTTTTTGCGGTGGTATCAAACAGGGTTAAGGAAAGGAGATCAAATCGTATATCGTGCTATGGGTTAGGGTTAGGCCAAATCGTATATCGTGCTATGATAGAAGCTCAAGCACTCTACCGCCGCCATGTTGGCGGAGGGGGGGTGGAGGTACGCGGAATGATAGTAGTTCGCAGAACCCGATTAACTGGTGTGGGTGGAGGTGGGAGCGTTGGAGGGCTTGCGGAATGATAATAGTACGCAGAGACCCGATTATGTGGTGGGGGGGTTGGAAGACGGGGTACGCGGAATGATAATAGCACGTTGAGATCCGATTATCTAGTGTGGGTAGAGGGGAGGGGGCGGTGAAGGCCTCGGGGGTGGTAATAGGTACGCTTGAGATCAAGTTTCGTCATCTAGGCGTGCACTTGGCATAATACGTTCAGTGTACGTAAGGCGAGAGGGGTGGAGGGACTCTCTCGTTGGGGTTGGGGTGCAAATCCCATGGGTTGAACTAGACAGAGAGTAGTGTGGTGCTGGCTGCCTCATCTTTGTGCTGCAGGCCAAGCGAAGCACAGAAGGGCGGTAGTAGAGATGGTAGTGCTTAATTAGGCGATGGTGCTCAGTTGGGTGATACCTGGTAAGGGTAGTGCTTAGTTAGGTCCAAGCGGACGAGGAATATATATTTTTTTTCCTGGGAGCGTTCGCGTACGATTTCGCGGCGTCTTTCGGGAGAGCTAGAGTTGGTTCGTAGAGTGGTGTCGATTTCCCGGCAGCTTAGGGCTCGCGAAAGCACCCATATTGTTCCGAGAAAGTTAATAAACTTGAACTTTTGACCATTTTTTTGTCGTCTTTGTGCATCATGGTTTTTGAAGGAACTCGCCGAGAAAATAGTGGCACTTGCTGCCACACGGTGTTGTCATTATGTTTTTTTGTTTTGTGTTTTCTCTGTCCCAACCACCAAATGGCGAGACCTGAAGAGTCCTCTGATGGTGCAGATGTTGTAATCAGTGCAGATGTTGTTATCAATCTTGCTCTACATTTCGCCGATCATGGAGCTCTCGCCCAGCGCATATCAGCGATTCCACTCGATGGAGTGAGTAGTGTCTACTCCTCTCGAGAGGTTTCCGTATGCTGCTTTGCGTTGTCGCCACAGCACCCACCACCCAAACATCATCATTGCTTATTATTGTCCTCTCTTGTGATCGCTCGAAATTTGCAATCATGGAGCTCTCGCCAGCGCGGCCCCCCTCGATCGAGTGGGTGTTTTTTGCGCCTCCTCTCGAAAGGGTCTCGTTCGTGTCGTCGCGACAGCATCCATCGACCATCATCATTGATGACTAAATTATCCTTGTCTTATCTTGTGGTTGCTCTAAACTGTCAATCATGAACCTCTCGCCCAGCGCGGTTCCCCTCGATCGAGTGAGTGTTTTTTGCTCCTCTCGGGAGGGTTTCGTTCGCTGATTTGCGATTTGCGTCATCGCGACAGCATCCATCAAAGATATCATCATTGATGATAGATTATCCCTGTCTTAGTCGTGTCATCGCTCGAAATTGTTTTTACTCCACGTCGTGTACCCTCCGTATGCGGTGCGAGAGTACCCTGTCGGCAAACATAACTCAAGTGCGCGGTCTCTATCCCTCCGTGCACACTCTAGAGTCATCCCACGGTAGGGGTTGCACTTTTTGGGCCAAACGTTTCTGACTATCAATGGTTGAGCTCCTCAAGTGAGGAACTACCGCTTGGTATGATAATTTTACGAGCATCTTGAATTTATGACTAGCGCATAGAAATGTTGGTTGGGTTGCGCGAGCGAACGTCTTCAAAGTTATGTTTGGGGTGAGATATTGAGCTCCTCATGTTAAGAGCTCAGAAACAAAGGGGTGCACCCCTACCGTGGGACGACTCTCTATTGTCCCCTTGCCTCTATACCCGTCGTACTGCTGTGTTTCAAGCTCAGCTTTGCGGCTATAGCGCTACGACAGGATATATTTGTAACTGTCGTCAATTTGTGTGCATTGGTGGTCGTCGGACGTTTCAAGCAACTCAAAAGGGGTTCCATGTTTGGACACATGCTACGATAGAGGTGCGCCCGTTTTTTTCTGGGGATCCTGACTTTAGGGCGCTCTGAACCTCACCCACCAACTGATTTTAGAGTAAACTGTAAGTGCAACCCGATGGACAAACCATGGACAAACCCATGGCCTAGGTATACCAAAATTTCTGACTTAAAAACAAGGGAGTTTCCGACGATTTTGGGTTAAGAAGCCCCCGTCATTCAGAAACAAAAAAGCCAAAAAGTGCTACCTCTATCGTAGAACCCGTGACGGTCAAATTAGAAACTCGCATCGTATCCACACGCACCTTGCGGGTTCTTTTTCCTTGCGCGGTTCTCTTACCGACGTTGTTGGTCTCTGTCCTTTGTGCGTAGACGCTTGCGGGTGTAAATGAAATACGGAGTACGAAGCGTCGCTCGGGCGACGGGGTAGACAGAAGCACTCTTCTATGATACAATATCTGGCATGCATCGCCAGAGACCAATCGGTACCTTGTTTTCGCTCTCACTTGCAACCTTTGCAACACACAACAATCATTTATCATTGCTGAAATTGATGTCATATCCCCCTCGTACGTACGACCGCCCAACCTAAATAACGAAGCAGTGCACTGAGGAACGCACGCCAACGCATATCATTGGCGCTGCAATATGGGTGACATAGACAAAGCCATAAACTCGTCTGGGTTGGCCTGTGTTACTTGCCGGGTTACTTACGGCGATGGCTATTTTTTTACTTTTTAGCAATCACGAGTTTTTCGCTCCTTTTCAGCTTGCGACACCCTCGGGCTTACAAGCCAACCACACCCCGACCGAAGGGGAATCTTGTACATATGTGGAGTACGAACTCGGAACGTGAACCCAATCGCCTCCTACTACTGAATAGAGAACCAAATTTATGACCAAAACTGAAGATGAAGTTGCTCCAAAAGTCACACTTTGATCCTCTCACATCTCTGTGATCTCGCAGCATTGATCTATGATAGCTCGTATACGACGTGTTCTCGAGAGACGTGGTTATCAGGGGACACACGTGACCCATAAATACCAATAACCAAAAACATCGGTATTAAGACAGCTTCAAAAAAGATATAAAAAAATAATAAATCTAAATTTGTAAAAACTAAAAGTAAAACCAGCTCCATACATAAAAAACTGATTAAATAAGTTTTTACTTCCCCTTTATCAAAAGACCACGAAGCCAATAAACAAAGAGGAAAAATTAATGTTGTTAAAATAATAAAAAAAAGAGAGATTCCATCAATGGTTTTAGTTTGAAGCGGTTTAACTATTATCTTTTTTATGCTTAGCCCTAATATCTTTTATCTTTTGCAAGACCTAAAAAATGCATTGGAAAAAAAGTTAAATTAACACCTAAAAACATAAGCCAAAAATGTATTTGACCTAAGATTTCCGGATAAGCTAAACCTGTCATTTTCCCTATCCAAAAATAGAAAGCTACAAACATTGTGAAAGCTGCTCCCATAAGATCCTAATTTTAGTAAGATCCCCGCTAAAATTACTGAACCAGCCGTTGGGGCTTCGACATCCTGGGTACATCCCCGGGTTCCTAGGTGGATAGATATTAATATTGCGGCGGGTATATCCCCTGACGATTACAGAGAGCACCATCTGGAGGGGCTACAAGCGGGGGGAAACCAAACCACTGGCTTGGCTTACTGTTTGAAGCGAGTTACCTACCTATGTTACTAACAACAAATTGTATCATACGCTCTCGAGAGGGGGCGAAAGATGATCCCGCGAAGGTGATACCTGTTGTGTACCATAATGGGGTATTGTATTGGTACACCCTTGGCAGGTGGCAGCACGGGCTTTTGCGCTGGTAGTGGTTTAACCTACCTGGCTGGTGCTGGAATATACTACTGTTGTTGTTGTTGTCTTTTTCTTAACACTCTCCCTCGATGGAAGTCGAGTCTGTACATTATGCCACATGGTCGCATCTGCAAATACTATCGCTAAGTTTTACGTACTCCTATAGTACACTGAACTATAATATCGGGGCTCACGATCAACCCATGCCCAACCCCCCGATCTTTTAAAAAAAACAAGAAGAGAAAACATGACAAACTCTGAATAGGGAACTACCTGGTATGCCTGTTATGATATGCTGTCTGCATCCGATGGCACAAGTATCAAAAACGATTATAATAATATATGGCGTCGGGAGCCATCTTGAATCCTCTGGGATCTGATCTAGGTCCACCTATCTAGCCCGGTGTAAGACGATGCCGACCCCGGGCTCCATGCCAGTAGGATGTTTAGAGCATGCCCCCCCCCCCACGCCACAGCCTACATATCCGTAGGAAACCCGCTAGGATATGCCAGATCCCAGAGGATAGAGGGTGGTCCCCGACGCCAAAAATAGAAACACTGCCCGAGGGTGTGTTATCGACCACAGACAACGTAAAAGCCCGAAAATGAGCAAACTATTGTCAGTCGCCCGAAATGCCCCCCGAAGTACTTCCAGCATACGCACTACCATACCTTAACATACATAATAGTCCAGGGCTATCATGGAAGCTGTCGTGGAGCCGAAACGGGACAGTACTCCAGGAGATAGGATACGTTCTTGCGGAGCGCACCGGCAAAATATGTCAGTATGTTACCGGTGGTGTATTTATCGCCTGTATGTACACGGAATCGCGTATTTGAAGCACACACGCAAGCAGGTGTTCGGTATAGTGATGCCACACACCACGGCGACAAGCGGATTTGTTTCGCCTGTGCTCCTCCTGTCGTTCGTGCCCTACTTCAAAGTATACTTACACTACCAAAATGACGGCATTGACCGGGAATTGCAGCACACGCGTTCACTACATGCGGGTACACTACCAGGTCGGGGTGTCGCACTCCTCCCGAAGCGACAGCAGAATGACGTTGTTTTGGTTTCCACAGCAAAACCTGCGCCTGCCTGCACCCCACAACGCCATGCTTACCACACAGAGCTGTAGCTCCACACAACAACCGGCTTGGCCTCCGGGGGGGGGGGGGGGGGGTGGACTCCTTTCTTTC
>JBBMKB010099139.1:0-10522 GCA_037833945.1 Alaria marginata | reverse complement strand
TTGTTGTTGTTGTTGTTGTTGTTGTTGTTGTTGTTGTTGTTGTTGTTGTTGTTGTTGTTGTTGTTGTTGTTCTTGCTCTTGTTGTTGTTGTTGTTGTTGTTGTTAGTGTGTTTCTACTCCCAAATCGAGATGGGCTCAATTGCACATCAACTACACAAACTGTTTTCGCCGAAAATTACGCTGTGTTGAGGTGCATCTTCAAACCGTTCCCGCTTTTGCTTGAGTTTCCGATCGCTGTTGTTATTGTTTTTTCCTGTTTTTCTGCTCGCAGATCGAGATGGATGCATGACACGGCCGGACGAAGACCAAGGCAATTTAAAGCCGCGACCGTAAACCGCAACACCGCCTCCATACCTGCAGGAGTAGACCAGCCAGGACCTTGTGTGACTCGAACGGCCGACGAATTGCCAGTATATCACAATCTGAGATCCGTTCGGCTGTTAAGCCTGGACCTCAGATTTACCCCAAGGGTTGCAACCCCTTTAGTCAGCGCTGGCTGCTAGCTCGTTGGGTGTCGTGTACATCTGCCAGAAGCACTGCCCGGGAAAGGCGTTCGGGTCATACAAGGTCCGGGACGTATTTAGTGCCCCCGCTTTATGTCAAAGGCTGGATGGAGCGCTCGGCTGTTTGTGCCCGGGACGCAATGCTCCAGATTTTATGCCAAACGCTGAATCGCTCGGCTGTTTTTTGGTGCGGGACGGGAACCACACGCGTGGTGTGGAGGGAGGGAGAGGGGGCGCCAATCTGCTATTACGGGGGAATATAGTAAGCAGGACCTACGGTTAATACAAAAAACTATATATTCTCCTACTTTTGCTAAGAATATTTGGTCTTGTTTACTATGGTCCCCCGCAATAGTAATAGCGCGCCGCATTCGCATTCGCTTTCGCCAATAGCAACCGGGGTGGAGGCAGGGGGGAGGGTGGGGGGGGAGAGGCGTGTTTTCGCTTTGCCGTGCTCTGCTCAGCACCCTAGCGCCGTCTGTCGGCAGGCCGCGAGTAGAGGGGCACTTGCCGGTGCTGCTGCTGCTGTTGCTGCCGGTGGCGGTTATTGTTGTCGGATCGTCCTCGTCGGCGCTCGGCCAGAAAAATGTTTTCTCTTCTGGGACCCCCATGTTAAGCGTGCGATATTTACCAAGCGACTAGGAAAGTCGCGTATTAATAATACGGGGGGCCATGGTAGACAGGACCAAATATTGTTAGTAAAAACAGAGAAATATGTAGGTTTTTGTGTTTTCCGTAGGTCCTGTTTACTAATACTATAGTACCCCGTAATAGTAGTCGGTACTAACATCATCATGTTGCGCGGGTGTATTTAACGGTACAGCTCCTTAAGTTGCAGTTCGAGCACACACCGCTACCCCTCCAGCTCGGACCGCTTCGTGTTGCCGACGCTGTGATCAATCGGCGATTTCTATCGGCATTTCTTCCCTCTGAAACCCCTAAGGGCTCTAATTGGGCGTTTTTTTCCCGCCTCTTTCACACATTTTTTTGTTGTTTCTGGGCGTATCGGGCGGCTGGCTAGGTGCTTTGCGACTGTTCGGACGTTGCCAATGCAGAGGTGTTGCGCTCTATGCCCCTTCCAGGCATATACAGCCGAAAACCTCCCTAGATAGAGCCGGGTGGGGAAACTCTTAAATGGCCGCTGTATGTCCCGCCCGCGGTCTTTCCTTCTGCTGCGATGAGTGACTCGGCGAATAACAAGGTCGGAAATGGCTCCTTCCGATTGCTTTTATAGTAACATTTACAGTGTATTCAGGTAGCATTTACAGCGGAGGATATCATGGATCCGTATTTTTGAACTTGCCAACCGGGTATTTTTAGGAAAGGCGTTTTAACCCTCACCAGGTATACTTTTGACCTGGATCAAAATGCCTACACTAATTCCAAACAGCTTGTCCCCAAAAATCGGTGTGCGGGGGTTAAAGGGCTAAATCACATCAACACAAGGTTAGATACATGTAAATATTTCACCACCCCTCCCACACAACGCAGGGCTAACTCACGACACGTTAAGGTTAGATCTATATACTCCACCCCTCCTTCACAACGCACCAACACGACACACAAAAACCATCAACATCCTCCCTGTCACGTACGCACGTAAATGTACACGCGAGCCATCTGCCAGCTCATCCTAAACACTCCCTCGTGCAACAGGCGCAGCGCCGGTTGTCGCACAGGAGTCCCACCGCTCTCGCCCTGCAACCCACCGTCATCCCCACGATCCGATTGGCTGGGTATCTCCCTGCCCTTTCTAAGAGGATGGACCCCTCGCTCTGATTGGCTGGGTATCTCCCCGCCCTCTATAGGAGCGGGTACCCTTAGTTCTGATTGGGAAGGAATCTCCCCACCTTCTATAGGAGCGGTTACCCCTCGTTCTGATTGGCTATAATTATCCTCGCCCTCTATAAGAGCGGGTACCCCTCGTTCTGATCGGCTAGGAACTCTCCCGTCCTCTCTAAGAGGGGGGGGGCTTCGCTCTGGCTGGCTAGTTATCTCCCCGCCCTTTATAGGAGCGGGTAGCCCTCGTTCTGATTGGCTAGGAATCTCCCCGCCCTCTGTAAGAGTGGGGATTTTTCGGAGCGATACAACCCTGGCCCCTTGCCGGAGCCTCCCCACTGCCTTGCTGAGTTGGATCATCATGCCGTCGGAGAAGAGAAGGGAGGCTACGTAGACAACGCCCGCATCGCTCCTGGTAAAAAAAAAAGAAAAAGATACCGGGGGCACAATTTTGGCGGGGGGGGGGTCGGCAGCGTGGAGTAAATGTTAGATGTGGTTGGTCGGGCTGCGCATATAGCGCATAATACATGTTTTCTTGCGGCGTGATGCTTGGTTATATCTAGTGGGAGCCAGGCGGCCAATGCCTGATGATACTTACTGCAGTAGTGAACGTCTGTCTCTCATGATTAATTATCGACATTAATGGTCAAGGATGCAGGAGGTGCCTCGTCAACCCACACCTATCACACCTATCACAGTAGTCTAGATGTATAGTGAGTCCGAGAACACACAGAACCGCACTATCATCTGTATATAAAACGGAATGAAGTAGTAGTACAGTAGTAGTAGTAGTAGTGGTAGTAGTAGTAGTAGTAGTAGTGGTAGTAGTAGTAGTGGTAGTAGTGGTAGTAGTAGTAGTAGTAGTAGTAGTAGTAGTAGAGTAGCAGTAGTAGTAGTACAAGTAGTATTGTAGTAGTTGCTGTTTTACGATAGTGCACGAAGTATTGCCGTACTGGGCGCAATTACTTAGAATCAAATGGTGCGACAGATTTCCAGGACGTCGTGAACGCATCACGCCGACACGCCACTAGCTAAGAGCAGACAAAAGACAAAAGCCTGAAACAAACTCAGGAAACCCGCATGGCAACGCACACCAACAGCCAACACAAAACAAGCACGCGTGTGCGTCCACAAGAAGCACCGGTGAAACGTTTGTGTAACCCTGCTGCCGCTACAAAAAATATCTTACACTTAATTCCACGTAGATTGCCAAAAAAACGT
This sequence comes from Alaria marginata, assembly GCA_037833945.1. NCBI lineage: Eukaryota > Phaeophyceae > Laminariales > Alariaceae > Alaria > Alaria marginata. Next base: position 7,019 of record JBBMKB010099139.1, on the reverse strand, counting down.
GTGCAGGCATCCCTTCAACTACACTGCCAAAAATATCCTAAACTAATGCCAGGTAGTGTTTCCCACAAAACGCGTGTGCAGTTCTGAAGGGTCAAGTTGAACACACATTCTACCCGGCGTCCCGGGCTGCTTCGTGTGACCGATTCTCGAATCGTCAATTTGTTTCGTCAATTTTTCCCTCTGAAGCCCCAAAAGGGTTATAACCCAAAATCGTCGGAATGTCACTCATGTTTTGTAACATATCCTTCATAAGTTTTTTTGTACCTAGTCCATGGGATTGTGCATCGGGTTGCACCTTCATTTTTGTCAAAACCGGGTTTTGGGTGAGAGATATAGAGCCCCTCAAGTAATGAACACCCTCAGAAGGCAAATACTAATGGTGTAATTATTATACTGATTAAAGTATTACAGTACCGCAGCGTGCGTCAGTGTGCAGCACGAGCCTCAATATCGACCACTCTTAAGAACATTCCCACGAAGAAGAAAACCACGAGAAAACAAAGAAAAGGACACCTTTGCACGAAGTCTGACTCCTTTCTGTACCGACGATCTACTAATACGTGTTTTCTCACCAATCCTCCTCGAAAATATCCCCGCACACCATCTCCACTCCGGACAGGGACTCGCACGTCAGCGGCCCCTCTTCCGGAAAACGCCTCCTATCCGTCTCATTCAAGCCGCCAGCCTTACGGCTGTCCCGGCCGCTACCGCCACCACCATCGGGTGTTCTCGCAGCCCCTTCAAATGTGGCCAGGAAAGGTCCCGCGACCTCGTCGGTGGGGGTGGGACTACCGCGGGAAGAGCTCAGCGAGGACAAGGGGGATGTTGGTGCGGAAGATTCGGTTGAAGCTGCTGATGTTCGAACGGGCCACGATTTAAGAGCGCTGACGGAGGACGGCTCGCTGCCGCCCGACGCTAAGCTAACGGAGGACGAACCAGGAGCGGCGGCAATAGCAGCAGAAGCAGCAGCGGGTGCCGCGGCGGCAGCGGCGGCGACGGCAGCCGTAGACACGACGGCAGCAGCACCCGTCGCGACCGTGAGAACGCCATATTCTTCGGCACAACGACAAGGGTTTGCACAGTCCTGTCCGGCGATACAACCACAACGTGCCGTCCCCCCCTCGTCGGCGTCCTCGCTTGCTGCGCCTTCATCTCGCAACGACTCCCAGGCTACGGGGGGGGGGGAGACACCCGCCGGAGGAGAAGCCGTTAACTTGGACCCGTCCTCTGCGATCTTTAAACGACTCGGTGTTCCACTGTCGATAATTTTCCTCCTGGCGACGAGAAATTTCTGAAGGCCACCGTACCCGCGCAAGCTGTCTTTGTATCTGTCGGAATAAATCGCGAGGCAAAAATAAAAAACGGATTAGTATGGGCAAAACAAACGAATCGCGATTTTTTGTTTTAAGAATCGCGAAAACAAAAACCAAAAGATGTGAGCTCCATAATAGTACGGATACTTCGGTGCGCTGCATACCGGTATGCGTCACCGGCTACCTAGCTATCTTGCGATGGTGCAATAAGTTCCCACCCCGGAGCTACTCGAAATAAAAAACTACTGTAGCTCTAAATGTCCCCTCCAAATAATTTTACCCGAAAATAAATAAATAACTAAATAAGCGTGCCTGCTGAAGGAGTTTACCCAAAACAACAAAACCAACTACTTTTGTGACTTCCGAAGACGTGTCTGTATGCTATGCGTTATCTGTGCGATAATTTGTGAGCGCTGCTCGGGCGGCAATTTACTACTTTACTTGTAGCGAGGGTTCTAAGCACGATCGACGCTGTTACACCGTAGAGACCGTCCCGCGCTGCGGCACGCACGTTCGCACGCCATCACACACACGTTGACTCGGTGGGCCATGACTGACGCCCCAAAAACACGTACCTATATTTTACAGTTGTAGACTATACCACTTTGACCTGAAATATAAGCACCGATTGGTACTAACATTATTACGGGGGGCCATAGTAAATAGGACCTACGGCACACACACAAAAACCTATATATTTACCTATTTTTACTAACAACATTTGGTCCTATTTACTATGGTCCCCGGTACCAGTATAAACGAGGTGCTTACGTTTCCGGTCAGAGTGGTATGCCCTTCCTGCTGTGTTATTAAGCGCACAAAACGCTTCTCTTTAACACTCGACCTTAGTCTACCACGCTCGGGTCATATACTGACGCCCCAAACACCAAACACGGATACGTCGTACGCCCCTACTGCTGCGTATAAGCGCGCAAAACATTCCTCCTGTTTACACGCGACCGCAGTCCGCCATGCATCGTCCACTTGCCGTCGATGTCCCAGTTCGCGCACGAGCCAAGAAGCGACCTCCTCCGCCGTCGCCTCCCGTCCTCCCCTCGCAGTCCCAAAGCCCTCGTCATCACAATCGCCGCCCGTCCCCGCCCCCGTCACTCCCAGCGGCTGTCTGCTCAGTAGGTCCGCGATGAGCTCCTCTAAATCTGCCGCGCTCAAACCACGACTGCTCGCTGCCTTGCCACTAGACGCCTTCCCATTTCTACCGCCTCCACCCCTACCCCCGACCCCCCTCTTGTTCCCGCCTCCGCGACGGTGGTGGCTCCCATCACGGTGAGCCCCTGAGGGTGATACGCCTGTCTCCTCTGCGATGGCTTTGGTGGATAGCGGCGAGTTGTCGTTGTTCGAAAGTGCCGAGGCGGTGCCGGGCAAGGTTGGTCGGGGTTTTGAGAGGAAGGTCTTCGCGGTTTGGAGGTGGTGGGCGGCTGCCTCGACCAAGCCTTGGACAAGCTCTATGCCCAGGCACTGTTTGTTGCACGTGGCGCGTGATGTTGGGAAGGAGGGAGGGGTTCGAACGACATGGATCACGAATCTTAGAACTGACGGTACTGCAATCGCTGTCAAGGAAAACCGGGTAGCCGGGTAACAAGACATTGAGAGCCCTAGTCTTTCTTTCACCGCGACATCGACATCGGCCACCGGCATGGACCGGTGACAGGGGAGGAGAGGCGTACCCACAAGACCACTAGAGGCGGAAATGTAAGGACCGTTTAGATATCCATACTATTACACCAACGGTCCTTAAGTTTACGTCCAGAGTGGTATCAAATCCTTCGAGTACTATAATCTATACGTAATATATTATACCATCGTGTCATGTATAGCTACGCGAGGACTAGTCTCCAGTCTGGCCGTGAATGAATGCAGCGCTGTTTCACAAGATTTCGGTATTCGGCATACTTTCTGCTAGTTGATTAATTCGAAACATGACAATGAAAATGATTTTCACCGTCAGATTGGAATCCTGTATATGTACCAGTGTATGACAGCAGTAGTCTTCAAGCAGTACAGAGTTAACCTCGCACCTTGGAGAACTCTGGGAATCCGCACGACGACGCCAACACGGCCTTGCCCGTGCCCGAGCCAAGGTCGACGAAGACTTCTCCTTCCCTGGGTTTGACTATGTCCAGGATGGCCAAGAAGTCGGGTACGTCAACCTGCCGAGAGTGCCGAGAGTGATGGGGGGGGGGGCGGTCGTCGGTTGTCCGGTGATGCCGTTTCATGAGCGGTGAGGTTCACCTGCAGCCAAAGATGCTATTATTATATACCTGGTACTGTGTTAATACCAGCTACTGGTACGTACCTGTATTAATACCAGGTGCTGGTAGATTTTAGTGTGAAGCACTCGGTCCTACAAACTTTTGACAGCGGACGTTTTCCCTTGCTGGTCATGTCTCCCGATATCTTTGACTACTACTACTGCTGCTACTGCTGTTGTTCGCGTGATGCTGTGACAAAAGCCTTCGCCGTGCACAGCGCCGCGCCTGGCTATAATATGATATCATATGAGAGCGTTCGTACAATTCGAAGCTGTACATACCGCAAACATTGTCCATCTCTAATTCCAAGTAGTTTGTCCCCGATGTACAATGAATGTGGAATGTTGGCGCAATTCTTGGGAGGCTCGTACGTACGCCAAAACGTTTAGAGTTTAGACCACCCGGTAGTTCTGAAAGGCACACATATGACAGCATGAACATAACATCCAGTGCCATGAAAGCAGCGGTCCGTGATACCAGTACTGTACAGGACGGAGTACATCCAGCACGACTAACTGCTCGTGTACTTCACACTTGTTGCGCCTGTGCTTCGAGTGCTGCGATTCGCATGGGAATACCCTACTCTCGCTCTCGTACGCCAAGAACGCCTGTGCGCTGAAATTCGAACATTCGAACAACTCTCCTCCCCACGAGGATCATCAGTTCTCAAGATACATGCTTGTTTGAACACTACTCTCATCGTAGCTAAAACAGCGCAAGTGTTGCGCCACAGGCCGCACAAGAAGTCCAGGAACCAGCACAGGTGGACAAACACAGTCACAGGTTGAGCTCTCTCACCTCTCCATAGGTAAGCGATCGGCTGTCCGTTACGCCACCCTGTTGCCTTTCTCGGTGGTCCAGCGAGAGCCTCGCGCCGTCCACCTTCGCGTCTCGTCGAGAGTACAGCCACCGCAAAAGCTCCACCGTGTGCTTGCGCCGTGAAACCCTGAGCTTCGTCTCGGGCCTCATTTTAGCGCCCGCTGCGCCACCCGCACGAGCCTCGTGCCGGACTAACAGCTGCTTCTACAGGAGAGCCGTACTCAGATAACGGTGAAGAAGATACCTCCGGGGATATTTTCAAAAATGGGTGAACATTTAAAGGCCTCGCAGGATGTTGAAACCCTTATGAAATAAACCCGACCTGCCTTCGACCTTCGTTTGCCTCGCATTCTCTCAAGCTTGGATCTCATCACACTCGGAAGGGCGCGATGCCTTTCTTTCTAAAACCAGAAGGTGACCCCTCCTGAACACTGGGCTCAGTGTCGTTGTATCGGTTCGCCCATTCTATTTGGTGTGTGTTCTCATTGGCGCACTACCTGATATCATTTGTTTTACGAAAATGTCGTTCGTGCTCTCACCTTGTCTTTGGCTGCTTGTTGAGGATAAAAAGAAGCAAGGCATCCTTTGCACTGCACCCACGTTTTTGGTGACAAACTACTTGGAATTAGTGTACAATAACTTTTTTTGTAGTAGTAAAACTTCATTTTAATTCCGGTTCGTTTTTTCCCGGCATCCTGTCCTCTCTCCCTCGTCTGGGTTCGATCCTCTGTCGCGCGGGCCGAGCCACTCCGTGACCCCCTTCGTCTCATCGACAACCCTCCCTCCCTCCCGCTGAATCTTCCATGTTTGAAGCTGGGTCCGCGGTGTCCGACCTACTGGACGAGCGACTGCGTCGGCTCGAGCAACAACTTGAGGACAGCCAGAAGTCATGCGAGGGTCTTGCCGGCCAGGTGGAAGCTTTCACGAAGGCCACTCGAGAGGTGAAGTCAGTCTCTTGCAGCAACGATAGCTAGACCCTATAAGCGAAGGGGGGGGGGGGGGGTAAGGCATGGAGCATGTATTGAGTGATGCACGGCTGCTGAAGCAGACAGGGAATAGAATATGCCAACGTCAATCCTGGATAGATGACTCCTAGGTCCATGGAGTGTCATCCCCAACAGCCAATTTTCGATTTTGCTTTGTATACTTCGACTTCGATATTTTATATTTTGCATCGGGTGGTGTTTTGCATTCTTTCTTTATGTTCTACACTTTGTTTGGCTTTGATTATTTTCCGTCGCGTGTGTGATTGAACGCACGCGTGAAACTTTACTTTTATTCTCGGACCTGGTTCTACTTAAATAATCTGTAGAGAGATGTGCAGGTTGCAGTTGTGCAGCCCTTGGGCTTGCAGCCCGACCATAGACGGGGTGTGGTATACCGCTGCTTCCGCTGCTCGGGATGGTACAGCAGTACCGGGATAGGGACAGAACTTTGGAGTTGTCAGGGTGCAAAGTAGTGTAAAATAGTATTGATTGTACCACGGGTGGTTTGTATGGGTTCGCAACGGGAGTATGTTGGTATGAAATCGTCTACGTATGGTGTACGTATGATACGCGCGGGTCGAGTATACGGTACCTTTCTTTATTTAGCCCTCGTGCTTGCAGACCTATCATAACGCAACAAAGCAAGAGACACAGAAGGCCTCCGCGGGCAGAGCGTCATGGATGCGGTATACCGCCGCTTTTGCCGCTCGGGTATGATACCGGGACAGGGACGGAACCTTTTGGTAGACCAGGTATAATATGTACCGAGGGTATGTGTGGGTGTATTCTCGGAGTACCCAAAGGTATGTTGGTATTATGTCGATGCGTATGATACCCGCGGGGCGAGTATACCTTTGTGCAGCCTTGTGCTTGCAGGCCGATTATTTAGCAAAACCAGAGACATATAAGGTCTCCGCGGTCAGAACGCTACGTATATACTTATGCGGTATACCGCTGCTTTCGCAGCTTGGGTATCATGCATGGTTCCGATACAGAGACAGAACTTTCTGCAGTCCAGGTATGTATGTGATGTACGGAGGGTATGTGTGGGTTATACTCGGAGGATGTTCGTATGATGTGATGCTCGTGTACCTTTGAGTGATACCCGCGGGTCGGGTATGCTCGTACGTACTGGTATTTCTTTTTTGTACCATAATAACCGATCTGCGGAACGAGTGGTGTTCTATTCCGGTGTAACTTTTTGACGCCGTGATGGGATTACGCGGAGTACCCCAACAAGCGCGCACAAGCATGACAGCCGCCGCCGCCGCCGCTGCCGCTACTGCTGCTGCCGCCGCTGCTGCTGCTGCTGCTGCTGCTGCTGCTGCTGTGCCCACCTCTACTGTATCCGAGGTCCGAGGAGACGGGATGCACGTTCGTTCGCCGAACGCAACTGCACTGCTGCACTACCTGGTATTAGACCACGAATTGGTACTGCTGCTGTCAGTCGGGTCGCTACTTGCTGTAGCCGACTTAACGACGGTGTTTGTGCCTCTTAGAGGTGTTAACCACCGAGTACCCGTGGTCAACGTGTACCCGCCTATGTTGGGATACAAATACCGGGGTACTCGCGGATATTTTGGCCCCGCGTACTCGGGTACCCGGGTACCCGATATTTTCCCCGTGGGACA
>JBBMKB010099128.1:0-10522 GCA_037833945.1 Alaria marginata | reverse complement strand
TCGAGTGTGTCCGTACGAGTACGAGAATACGAGTGCTCTAGACGCTCTGCTGTGCTGCTGTGGTGTGCGCCGGAAGTGGCATTTGTTTTGGTTGAAAATTCGATCGAAATCTGAACCTCAGAATGGGATTCGCATGAAAAATTGCATAGTACGTCAGCCTTCCACATTATTAGTGGTGTAGATTCAACTATTGAGCTATATTGAACTCTTGGCATTACTTTCATGTGCGTATCGGTAGTATCGTTGTTAGCTATCTATCGAACAAGTCGAACTGCTAACGCTGCCCTTTCGCCGGTACCCGTGCGGAGCCCTTGTATACTACTACTATTATACCGATGATGCACTGCTTTTTCTATAGCTTTTTCTACAGTAGTGCCTACTCTTAATACTCACTAATTATTATACTGCTGGTGTACGTACGTGCTGGTACAATATTCTAACCCTGCTGCCGCTGCAGTATCTACTGGCTGCTGTACGTAATATACGTGTCCATACCTATTACCCGGTATGATGATTCTGTCACTGGTGTGTACATCACACAACAGCAAAGAAGGAGCTGTTCGTTGCATTGTCAAGAAATACATGCAATCGGCGCGATCGTGCGTGCTTTCTCTCGCATAGCCAGCTTGATCGTTTGATCGCGCTCACGCCGCTCGGCGGTGTGTAGTGTGTCGTATGTGTAACTTCCTTTGTGTATGTACGAGGTACAAGGTTTCCGCTCCGCGGGCGGCCGACACCGCTCGCTACGCTTGCGGAAGGATTAGTACATGTAAATGTGAAGGAGGCAATGTGAAGGAGGCAGAAAGATGAGGATGCACTTTGATGCCTATAGCGGCGTAAAAAGGCCCACAGCCGGTTGCGCGGGGCTGATTGCCCTGTGCTGTGCTGTGTGCTTGCTGTCGATGCCACCTTCTCTTCGATAACACGGGTGTAACTCGCGAAAAAAACGGACAATAAAAACCATTTTCAGATATATAAACAAGAAACATAAAACGTCAAGAAGAGGACAACCAATGAAGAAAGCGCAGACGAGTGTTGTAGGTCACGGGTACACATTTACATACGGATACCTCAGCCGCCCGTAAGGCGCAGCCCTTGTATTATAATACGTATCGTTAGTACGAGTTACAAAACAGTATAAAAAAACGGAAACAAACGTATGGGGTCACAGGTACACACGCACATACCGGCACACCAACCGCACGTGGAGCGGGGCCCTTGTGGTATCGTACGAACGAAGTAAACAAATGCGACGGAAACAAATAAATCAACAAACATCGACATTTACTACAGCAGTAGAGGCGACGCGGCGTGTTCGTCCTACATCGAGCGGTTTGCTGCAGTAGGACTGAGCGTGACGATGTGGGCGGTGTGTTGTTTGTCCTGCTGCTGTGATTATGTGTTCGGATGGTCTCGTGCCTCGTGTGCTTGTTCGTGTGTTCATGTGTTCGTCGTGTGGGCTCGCGTCCTCGTCGTGTGTGCTTGAGTGTTCGCCACTGCTTGTTGTTCAAAACCAAAACCAAAACTACCTGTAATATTGAAGAAAAATGCATACCTGACAGTATTGAAGACGAAAAAAGAAGAAACGGAGAACACGAGCAATCAATGAAGACAGCGAAGAAGGAAATAATAGATAAAACGGACGGGAAAAAAAATAGTTCCGGTCAAAAAGAGAAAACGAGCAATCAACGGAGAAAGCGGGGAGAACGAAAACAGACGTAGAGGTTCAGGAACGTTCCCCGAAATACAAAGCACAACTCAATGAAAACAGCATGGAGAACGAAAAAAGCAAAGAGGTTCACAACTATTTATCAGGAGCACTCCGGAAAAATAAGTTCGTTCTTCGGCAATCACGCGCTGAGGGTGACTGAGAGATCGGAGGATATGCCGACGGCCTGTTCCGGAGAGCCCGAGATCATCGTACTCTAAGTTTATGTATGCGTGTCTTTGTTGTGTGCTCTATCGCTTGCTGTACGCATACCGGTGCATACTTTCTACTGCTTGCTGTATGTATGTACCGCTGCTATATTTACTGCCCACTGTACTTACGTGCCCGTACCTACAAGTGGTGTGTAAGTAACACAGTGGGAAGGAGCGGTTATAGATATAATCAGTTCTCGCACGCTCGACCCATCGCGCGCGTGTGTGTGTCCCTGTAGTACTTACGCCATACAGCAGCGAGGAAAGAGTGGCTATTAGTTGCATTGTCAAGAAGTGCGATCGTCGCGATTTTCCGCCCTCTCCTTGTCACTGCTCGTTCGATTGGTCGATCGTGAACACGCAGCCGATCAAACGCGCGCGCGATAGATCAACCAAGCGACGTCGCTCAGCCGATCGACTGCCCGCTAGGTCGCTCGACTTCATCGCTCGATTGACCGATTCAGGGCCGTCGCTCAGCCGTTCGACCGACCGCTGGGTATCTCGACCTCGTCGCTCGGTAGTAAAGTGGGCGGCCTTTGGCCGCCATCGTCGTTCGCACCGTCTCTTTGTTCCTGGTGCGACCGTCGCTCTTGTACTACAGTAGGAATGAAGTGCTAGCTACGAACAGGTAGAGGTCTCGTGGACCCTTTTGTGTGTTGCGACAGGTGCGTTCGCGAAGCTGGAGTCGTTGTGCCAACGGTGTCACGCGAGCTTCCACCCCGTTTCTGGCGCGCCATTGCCTGCAGAGCTTTCCGAGTGTTTTGTGTAAACGTTTGAAACAGCATCTGTCACCAATACCTACTTTCACTGTCCACGACAGACCCCTGACAACTGATTACTGGAAACCGAAACGTATGCTGTGTTGCTCGCCGTGCCCTACCTTTATCTCGCACGGGGTGCGGTATTCTACACTCAATAATGTGCCATTGAAAAAAACGGTCAACTTTCTAATTCGCAATAATAGGGTTTCCCGCTATACTTGGAATGTAACAAAGACCAACCATCTCCATTACGTGGAAAGCGATACGTTATTCGTGAGTCAACAAAATTCGGCTTAAACCGTTGACGAGGGAAACCGACGGCTAAACCCCTCTCGCGATGCAAATTAAGGCAAGAACCGCAGGAGGCAAGTTGGAGAGAAATCTTCTGTGTTTACCGTCCCCCTGTGTGACCCCCGCTGGTGCGTTCAAACATCTGGCGCCCAGAATAAATAGGGGAAAAACAAACAAACACATTAGTTGCCTCAAATTCGAACCATGGTTGATATGTTACAAACGGTTTCAACAGGGTTGAAATTGAAAAAGCAAAAAGCGTTCCTTGGCCTTTGGAACAAAAACAAAACGATCTGGTACTCTTGTCGTACGAGTAAGCTGCAACAAATAATCGAAAACGGCAATTGGAAAAAGGTACTTTGAAATAAACTTAACGCACCTACCATTGCTTTGTGCTCGTATCAAAATAAGATTATAAATCACTGCCCGGAGTACAACACATGGGACAGGACCACCCCCACCTCTTTGGCGCGGCGGCAGCCTCAATACTTCAAGCGCGCTGCTAGGAGTTTTGAGCAGGAGGGGTGGCAATGGCTTCCTCAATCTCGATGAGCACGATGAGGTGGCATTTTAAAAATGCATCGGTATTTCTTACAAACCACACAAGTTGGAGTTTCACAGTGATCGAAAAACTTTTTTGTCTGGACCACCGAGTTGGCGAGAGAACCTCACATAAGACGTGTCGCACCGATCTAATACGGCCGCAGTATGACTAACAGTAGAAACACGACGATGCAGGGATTCAGCAGAGGTGGGCCCGGTACAGTAGCTGCCGTAGGCCGGTGGTCGTGAGCGATGTGAGTTGTGTTTTCTAAAGCAATTTTTATTCTATTTTCCCGCGAAGCACAGCAGCAGCAGTCATTGATAACAGGTACTGCGTGTACTGGTGGTTATTTTGGCAGCTTATCGAATCAGAACTCAGCACCAAGCATCCACCCAACACAGCACACAAGACAAGAAAACAACAACCCCGCCGGTTTGCTGCGGTGGCGAGATGATGAGCAGTACGGACAACATGCTGCTGAGCTTGTGCGCACGGGAGGTGTGCTGTCTGTGCTACTGCTGTCGCGAATAATCTAAAACTTGTACGAGTATGTATGTACATGATTCTCCTGTCGACGAAGGCTGACGCAAGGCTGGCGATTTCGCATTCCCCTTGTGCGTTCGCCCGCATCCTTGCGGTAGATCGTAGAGTTACATGGCAATGTAAATGCTTCGGGTTAACAAAATGAAGGCAGGGACGATCTAGAGAATGCGGAGGGGGCGGAGGGAGCGGGGGGATCCGGAACAAGTACCGCAGCGGGGGCAGCGGGGAGAGCGGAGAAGGGAAAGCGGGCGAGAGGACAGAGGGAGGCGAAAAGGGCGGGGGGGGGCAGGGATGGGTACGAGGAGTGCACCTTCCACAGTGTCGGAGAGGAGAACAGGTAACGGGATTCGCCCCCGTGCCTTCCTTGGCGACACCACAGGAGGGGTGCTATGCGGGGTATGCGGGGTGACGCTTCATCTCGGGCACCGGGTGGTGCGTTTTTCATGTGGACAAGGGCGCTGCGTACTCCACGCTTGGTCCGTGGTTGAGGCTCTTGCGAGAGGCACAGCACCGGCGTCACTCCACTGCCCAGCAGTCGACTGCGGAGCCCTGCATTCAGGACGGGACGCACTGGAGACGGTGGTCCAAGCGGACCCGGGTCTTCGCAATCGGGCCGCACGAATGGGAGGGGGGACCGTAGGCGACGAAAACATACCCAGCCGGGGGCTTTGGTACGGATGGGATTAGAACAGCCTGGGCTTAGGGCCACCACTCGATGCGGTTTCCTTGGTTGACCTGGGGAAACGCTTGGCAACCGGGAAAACCGTCCAACCGCAGTCGGCTGCTGCACACGCGCACATGAGCGTGCATGTGCTCGGCACCCTTAACCAAGCCTTGGGGGGGCACCGGCCGAACCGGGACTTGGCGACGCCGAAATCGCTCCTGCGGGCGATTAAGTTATGGAACTTCATGCTAGCCCTGCTCCACTCACTGCACGGCCGGATCAAGAGGCGGCAGAGGTTTACGTTCGTGGAAAGCGGGGTCGTAGTGCTCCTGCTCCCATGGCTGATAGCGTTCACCAGGGAAAGGGACTTGAGACAACGGGATGCCACCCAGGAGGCTTCGGAGGATGTGAAACTTGATAATGCTAACCCTAGCGTGTTACCACGCTAGAGGGCGGCACGCAAAATTTTATAAGAGCCACGATCAGCGGGAAACGAGAAGACCTGGAGCACACTGGTGGCTAAGCTCCCCCCCGAAGACCACGACACCGAGGCCACCGTGTCCTCGGCGGCGACTGCAATGCTAACGAGCGCCACCGAGATACGAGATGGAAACGCTCCCCCGTGGCGCTCTGACGAGGAGAGCGCCTCCCGGGTGTTTTTCGAAGTCATTAGCTCCCGCAGCGCCCTCTCAGGCACCGGAAACGACGGTTAACGATTCGCTCACTTGGTATGCCTCATCCACAACGACATCGAGATGGAGGAGTTCGAAAAGGGCATGACAGCCGTCTGGCGGAGAATCGTCGAGGAGCCAGACGCGTTCCCACCAGAGATTTGGCAGCTCTTCCTACAGTCGAGCCTCACTGCGTTGGGAGACAACTGCCGGCCGGTCTGCGTGGGCATGAAATAGAGGAGGCTCTTCACCGCAGGGACTATGCGACAGTGGCGGCCGCGGTTAGAGGTGGTAAACCGAAACGTGAGGCAGTTTGGGGTTGCCTTACCCGGCAGAGTGGAGCATGTGGGATTAATGGCTGGGACCCTACACAAGACGGGCAACTGGCTCGCTCTTACGGACTGCTCCAACGCCTTTAACACCGTCAAGCAGACGCTAGTGCTAAAATAGGTGGAAAACTGCGTGCCAGCGCTCACGCCGCTAGCAGCCAAGTGCTACGGCACAAGACCCGTCGACGTGTTTTTCCGGATGGACTCATGGGTAACCGGCACGATCGCTTGCTTCAACGATGTGCAGCAAGGGGACTTCATGGGGCCGGCAGTATTCTGCCTGGCGTTGCGACCGGGACTGAAGCAATTACGATAGGATTTCGAGGGAGAAGGAGTGGAAGCCCTCGCATACATGAACGGTTTACCTCTCGGCCTTATGTGGATCACGGCCAACACGGTTAGAGCATACGCCTTCCTGCGAAGAGAGCTAGATAACATCGGAATTGTTGTCGACCGCGTCAAGACAGTGGCCCTACTATCCAAATGGCAGGCTCCGTCGTCTGAGGAAATTTCACTCATGGAAAGCGTTCACCTCCGCATCGCAGACGAAGGAGGGGTGACAGTGGTTGGTGTCCCGATAGGCACGGAAGCTTACGTGCGGGGGCGAGCAATGGACGTGGTGAGGGGTAGAGGTACGGACCGCCCTGCGCGTATTCTCGCTAACATGCCCGACAAACAAGCAGCGATCCTGATCACCGTCGAATCTCTCGGGCAGAAGAAGAGCTACATCGAAAGGGCTCTGGACCCGGGACTGTCCGTCAAAGCTTGTAAAACAGTAGAGAACAGGGCGCAGAGGGCACACGAGATATCCTCCAGCTACCGGAGCAGCGGAGGCACACTCATTTTTTAAAGAGGGGTGCCCGCACGGTCAGCTGGCTTGAATACCACACCAGCAGGCCTAAGCACGCATTTCTCCGGGAGCGTGACAGTTGAGGCTGCCGCCGACAGACGTGAGGGGGATATCTTCCTCAATCGGGGGCAGGGTGGGGATCCTACCGGAGGTTCTAGCAGACTTCACAGGCTCGTTAGGAAACAGAGTGAAGAGGGAGTTCCCGGAATCCAGCAGTATGTATCAGCTGAGAGGCAGCCTGCGAGAGATCCTAGACACATGGGGCGTGACGACGGAGGCGATGGCGGGCAGCGTACCAGAATCCTGGCTGGAATGGGGTCTGAGTGCAGAGCGGGACCTAGCCCCAAGGCCCCCAGAGTCCGACATACTGGCGGCACACGACTCCGTCACCACCAATTGTCCGGAAGCCCAACAGAACGTTGGGCAAGCTGGTGGGTCAAGGTCGGCACGCTGCATTATTTCCTTCCATGGAGGAGCTAGCGGAGACAGCACAGCCCCCCGGACAAGGCGACCCGCTGGGGGAGAGGGGGAACAAGGCCTTCTCCAACGATCGATATTGGAGTCTACAGGTGGCTAGAGCAACGGCAGGCATTCTCGTGAGGCCAACGGACTCACTCCGTGTTATACCCGCAGCGGAGTTCGTGGGCCTAGGGAGGCGTTTCTTGGTGATCGATGATAACGCTGCAGTGAGTTTCCTCTGCTGCGGTGCAGCCGAAGTGGACACCCGCCATGCACGCATCTATCCCAGAGCAGGAGTTCAAGTTAATCAGCCCCGACCTCTTGTCCACGCGATCTCTCGCACGTTGAAGCGGCTGGGAATTCGACACCAAGTGGAGAGCGGCGAACTGTTCACTGCAGACCGGATGTTGCGGATGAACCGGGTTGTTAGGAGAGGAGTTCTCCAGTACGCTCCATACAGGGAGTATAGGGACAAGCCCATTCTGTTAGACGTCAACCGTGCTGACCCTCAAGCACGGGTACACTTACGAGGAGGCAGTGCTGATCACGATGGCTCAGCTGTCTCTACCTCCGAGACGCGCAAGCGTTAACAGTACGCTCGTCCAGGACATGTGCCCTCCGACGAACGGAGACATAAACTTGCCACTTTAGCGGTGGAAAGCTTTGGGCGTCTCGGGATAGAGGGCAGAAAATTTATCGACCAGCTTGTAGCTAGCGTCGTGGGGGGAATGGACGGTGGATCGATGGTACGGAAGGGGGTGGTGAAGGAACGCCTGCTTAAAATCATCTCGGTGACCATACAGGTTGTAGTTTCGAGGAGGGTGTCGTGCTTCCAACTCCAGCTAAGAGACCGCCAGAAAACGAGGAGGAGCAGCGGAGGGGGGGCTGACAGTCCGGCCCCGATGGCGTGTGGATGAATCTTGGATGCAGCTTTAGAAGTAAGAATATAAAACAAGAAGCAAGTATCGGGAAAGAGGGGAAGAGGGAAAAAAAACAGCCAACTAGAGCGACGGTCGCGCGAGCGACGGAGCGACGGCCCGAGATACGATGGCAGCCCTAGGCCGCCCACGAACTACCGAGCGACAAGGTCGAGCGACCCACCAGTCGGTCGATTGACCGAGCGACGGCGGCCGAGCGACCCAGCTTTCGGTTGGTCGGCCGCGTGTTCGCCGTCGACCAATCGAACGAGAGCTGCGAAGAAGAGGGCAAACGATTACGACGATCGCACTTCTTGACAATATTGTAACTTATAACCGCTCCTTCCTTGCTTTATGGCGTAGCAAGTTTTACAGGCACACACACATGCGCGCGATGGATCGAGTGAGCGAGAACGGATTGTAACTATAACCGCTCCTTCCTGCTGTGTGACGTACACAACACTACCAGTAGTTGGTATGGGCACGTACACATGGCGGGCAGTAGTTACAGCAGCGATACATTTTCGTACAGCAAGCGGTAGAAAGTAAGCACTTGTCGGTACGTACAGCACGCAAGCACACAACGAAGACACACATACATATGGCGATGCAAATGAGCGGGCTCACGATTGGGACGATCGCACATCTTGACAATGCAACTAATAACCGCTCCTTCTTTGCTGCTGTGTGATGCATTTGGGACTACCGGTACACACACACGCGCGCGATGGACCCGGCGAGCGAGAACTGATTGTAACCATTACCGCTCATTTGTGCTGTGTGACGTAGACACCACCACTAGCAGTAGAAGTAGTAGGTACGGGCACGTACTCCAGTAGATACAGCAGCGGTACAGCAGTGTACGAATTAGGTACCGGTACGTACGTCCACAACAGCAGCAGTATAATACCGGTAGTACGCAGTAGGGACTACTACAGCGGTAGCTTGCAACGTACGTTTAGCGGGCAGCAGTTGCAACAACAGCGGTACATACAGACAGACAGCAAAGGTAGATCGCACTTATTGAAAATGCACTTTTTATCCGCTCCTTCGTTGCTGTTGTATAACGTACGTACTACAGTCACACACACACGGGCACGATGGACCGAGCGAGCGAGAACTGGTTGTAACTACAACTGCTCTCTCCTGCTGTGTGACGTATACACACCACCACTAGTAGTAGTAGGCACAGGCACGTACGTACAGTGGGCAGCAGTTACCACAGTAGCGGTACATACATACAGATAGCAAAAAAAACAGTAGAAGTAGGTACCGGTACGTACGTACAGCAAGCGAGCACACAGCAAACACACATATGACGCGTTCTACGATAGAGGTAGCACTTTTTGGCGCTCTTACTTTCTGGACGACGGGGCTCCTTAACCCAATATCGTCGGAATGTCATTCTATTTTTGCCTGCTTGTTATATGTAGATGGGCCACGGGTTTGTTGGTCGAATTTCAATTTCAGTTTGCTCAAAATCAGTTTTTCGGTGAGGCATAGAGCTCCTCAAGTGAGGAGCTTCAGAAAAAAAATGCTGCACCTCTATCGTAGAATGCGTCATATATACCTCGTACATACATAAAAAAAGGCACAAAGTTGACACACAACACACAGCCGACCGGCGCGCGCGTGATCCACGGATCGAGCCGGCGATGCGAAAGAGCGGGCGGACGATCGCGACAATTGAATTTCTTGACAATTTAACGAACAGCTCCTTCCTTCCTGCGGTGTAATGTACACACCACAGCAGCAGCAGCAGCAGTAGTAGTAATATGGTAGTATTAGTTATGGACACGTATGATACGTACAGCAGTCAGTAGGTGCAGCAGCGGTAAACAGAGCAGTAGAAGTATGACACGTACAGTTTATAACAATAATAATAGGAAGCATTTGGTACGACGACAGCAGCAGCAGTACATCATCGGGAGTAGTAGTAGTAGTGGTAGTAGAAGTAGTAGAAGTAGTAGAAGTAGTAGAAGTAGTAGTAGTAGAACTAGTAGTAGTAGTAGTAGTAGCAGCAGCAGTAGTAGTAGTAGTAGTAGTAGTAGTAGTAGTAGTAGTAGTAGTAGTAGTAGTAGTAGTAGTAGTCGTAGTAGTAGTAAGAATAGTAGTAGTTAGGGGCGAAACACACGAAACATCCACCAAGTAGATACCGGTAGGTATTACACAGCAGCGGTGGACACTGCAGCGGGCAGTTGATTACAGCAGTTGGTATAGCAGCAGTATACCGGGCAGGCTCGAGTCCTTCTTCGTTATAGCGTTTTTTGTTGTTTGTCGATTTTGTTTTTTCGGAACTTTATATCTTGGATCTAGTGTTGGACCGGATGTCTCGTTCATTTTTGAGTGTTTTTCGATTCTTACTGGAGGTTTGGGAAACCATTTTTTTTTACTTTGTTTCGACTCTTTCAAAATAATATATTGATTTTAGTGTAGGGACTTTGTATTCAAATTATTATTAGTGTGTTGGGTGGGTGGGTGGGTGGTTTAGTCTCTAAATTAGTGTGGGTATTTTCATGTTCAAATTAGTGTGGATATTTTTATCCTAAACTTAGTGTGGAATGTGGCTGGGT
>JBBMKB010099117.1:0-10523 GCA_037833945.1 Alaria marginata | reverse complement strand
GCGAATGACGGCCGCTCGTAATGCGGCCGCGGCACCGAGGCTCCTGGGGGGAGAATCGCGGCGAATGGCGGTTCCACGGCTTCGGCGGCAGCTTCAAGGAGTGGCTTGGAGGACGGTCTCCGTAGATCATCGATAGAGCCGACAGTAGGTGTGGTTGAGCTTCTTCGGGGATGCGTGGCTTCAGTGCAGGATTTGACGAGGGTGTTCGGGACCGGGGGGGTAGAGCAAGCGTTAGCGCGCGTGGTGCGTAACTACTCATATATGTTTCCGCGCACGGTGGTCGTTATACGTGTATGAGAGCCCTCGACAAACCGTTGCCCGTTCCTCGCGTAGACGCCGGCCAGGTAGCGGCCTGGTTTGGTGACGTCAAGAAATTCTCGCATGTTCATCTGTTGGTGAAGATTATATCTCACGGAGTGCCGGTAGAGGTAAGTGGTGTCGGAGATTCAGACGCCGCCTTGCTGTACGGCAACCATAGTTGGAGTAGCCCATACGAAGACAACATCATTGCAAAGTAGTGGATGATGTGCGTCTCGATCGCGCTTTTGTCTTTCCGCGGGAAGCGGCAGACCGGCTGCCCGGTGTGCGCGTGTCACCTTTGGGTTTCGCGGTTTCCACTTTGAAGATCAGAATTATCCACGACCTGACATTTTCCACGTCGGTACCGAGCGTCAACGCCGACACAGATATTTCATCGGCCCCAGCTTCTAAGTTAGTACACGTGTTGCGAGGTATAGTTTGGCACATCATGCACTTGAGCCGCCCGTCGGTACCCTGTACTCGCATCGTGTTAAGCAAGATAGACGTGAAGGATGCATTTCGGCAAATTCCAATAGAATGGTCTCGTTGCCCGCTTTTTGGATACGCCTTTTACGATTTGATGGTAGTCGATAGGCGCCTACAGTTTGGCTGGCGGAATAGCCCAGGGTTCTGGGGTTTGTTTTCGGGCGCCCTAGGGCACTCTCACGTACACACTTATATTCGCAACGCGATCGTCACCCCCTTCAAACGGGCGGCTACCAGCCACGTGCAGGTCAGCTCGCCCGCCCAAGGGAAATCTCCCGTTTCCCTACCCCCACGGTACCAGGTTCCCCCTGGGGACGGGTGGGGGGGCGACGAAGCCATCGTTTTCTCGGATGTACGTTGACGACGCGGTTTTGGCAGAGCGACAATGTTCTCCTTCAGGGGGACGGTGCCTGTGGGCGTCACAGAGCATGGGGTCCGACCACGGCCGTCTGCTCGGGGCACGCCAAGCAGGCGCGCCGGCCTTGTTGGCTCCGGACAATGTGTCTTCATGGCACACGTGGCTCGAAGTGTTGGAGTCGGTGCTTGATACAGTTAGTGTGACGACTTCCCTGCCACAGACGAAACTAACGCAGCTTCCCGAGCCTCTCGCGGAGTGGCCGAAGGACCGTCGAATCGCTTCGGAATCGGAACTACGCTCGCTCATGGGAAACAGTTGCACATTTGCGTAGTTTTGCGGCCGGGAAAATATTTCGTGAGACGTATGCTTATCATTTGGGCATGCTCCCCGGAACAGGCCTGGCACGCACGATTTAGGGTTTCGGCGCAGGAGGCGCGGGCGTCGGCGGGTTGCTCACGCGTGCACCTAGGTCGCGAGTTCCACGACGACCCCTTGGTTTGACGTATGATACTAGATAAGGCAATAGGCCCGGGGGGGGCAGGTACACTGGACGTTCCACTGTAAAGCCTCTATTTGCAGGCCCACTCGCGCCCGCTCATCAGCGATGCATCGGGGGACGCAATGGGGGGTTTCTGTTTGGAGACAGAGTTGTGGTGGAGGGTCGACTTCGACGACGACACGATGAACCGCCTTCGGGCCCACGTGAAATGGAGGCATGATTTGTCTATCGATGCTTTTGAACTGCTCGCCATGATAGTCACGGCGTAGGCATTCACATTTGACGCCAATGTAGCACCCCAAAACATAGGCGAGAGTATATTAGTGCGAGGAGACAATATGACGGCCGTCCACTAGGTCAACCGATGTGGGGGGGGGGCGCGAACCACGGGCGGGCGCGCATATCCGGATACTTGATTGTCTTGAGATGCGCAGCGGTTAGTGCTTCAGGGCAAAACACGTGCGCGGTATCGCGAATGTTCTGGCGGATGGCGTGTCACGTTGGGACTGTTCCGCCATCTCTTCCAACATCTGTACGCCCTGTCCCGACATTGACTGGCAGGAGAAGCACCTGGGCAAGGCGGGGGTGGTTCTTTGTACCGACATGTTGGCCTCCAGTACGTCGGAGGTTCGGTTGCGGGCTTGACTAAGCGCACGTACGAGTCCGGTGGCCGGTCTTGGCGTACGTTTCGCCGCTTGATCGGCTATCAGGAGTATTTAGAGTCGGGTGAGTCAGAAAGTAGCAAGGTCTGGGCGTTGGTTGAGTTAGCATGATGGTGCTGCGCTTCGGAAGGTAGTCTGGCAAACACTATTTGTGGGAAATTCGCGGCTCTACAGTATTTCCGTCGATTAAAAGTAGGAGTGGGGGTACTGTTTACAGCTCCCCTAGTACACTATTCTCTGAAAGGTATTGCACGGGCTCATGTGGCGGCGGGAACGCTCCGCCGTGCTCGTCTACCGGTTTCGTTTGGAATGCTTCTGACGGGGAAAGCACTCACCCCCGCATGGGGACCGGAGAGTAAGGTGTTGTGGTTGTGTTTACGCCTGAGTTATTTTCTTTTGGCAAGATCGGGCGAGAGTTTGGCCGCCGTTTCCGGGGCTGTGCACTCCGTGCATTGCCTGACTCGGGGCGACGTTGCGGTTTACGCTGGCGGACGCAGTTGGAATACATTCGGTGGGGGCAGGCCGACAGGGTAGAGGTGAGTTTCAAGGGTCATAAGGGTGACCATAAATATCTCGAAAGCGTACCCGTGCGAACACGGAACGAGGTTCGCGGTTCGCAGCCGTCGTTTAGGGTCGATGGCCGCGCCGGTGCCCTTATGTTTGTGTTGATGTCTTGCTTCGCTAGCCTTCCCGACCACGCCCCCTTCTTCTCGTATGGTTGTGGCAAGGCCGTAGACGTAGGGAGGAACGGTCGTGCTCTGCGGGCAATCAATGAGTTTGTGGTGAAGTCCCGATGAGTTTGCCCTGCACTCGTTGCGTGTCAGAGGGGCGACTACGCTCGTGGCGGGAGGAGACGTATTATAAAGAGTAATCCAGAGAGAAGGGAGGTGAAGGTCCGACGCGTACAAGGCGCATACTTCTGATAACATGGAGGATGTGAGAAAGGTATCCTATAAGCAAGCGGCAGCAAGCGAAGGGAAGGAGAGACAGCCGGGTGAGGGAACAGTCTGGGGTGAAAAATTATAACTATTATACGAGATCAGTGGTCTCAGATGACCCGGGGGTTGAAGGAGTCGAATAGTACGGTACCATTCGGAGGGTTGGTAATCCGAGACGACTGTAGGCCGTAGTAGTTAAGAACCCGGCTGGTATCATCGTACGGAGAGAGGGACAGGAGTGTGGGCTAGATACGAAGGAGTTTGCAGGAGGCTGCGATGGGTATATCTAACCAAGGGAAGACAATCGCTCTCTCCCAATAACGCAGAAAAACAATAATGACAATGCAATTCGGAAGATTTTCAGTAAAGGGTAGATGTTCTGGTAGAAGAAGTAAACGTCTCCGTAGATACATGTCACCGCCAAATCACGATTTATTGTAGAGTAACTAGGCATGTTTATATCCGGTCTGGGGTGTTTGGGGACAGGCTCCGAATGGGCTCCTTCCCTCCCTCATTGTTGGGAGCAGACCTCACGAATAGGTCAGCAAGACCAAGCTGAGCAACAAGCAAGTCAGGGTTTTTGCTCGGAACGTCAGCAGATTGAGGTAGCAACTGGGTTGGCCAACCCAGCCAGCAGTATTTGTCTCTCCCTTCGATCCGTCCGCCCGCTCGCTCCCCCTTTTTTTCTTTGGACGGAAGGGAGGAGTAGCGAGTGGGGAGAGCTTTTGTAGATAGTCGGGGTTCAATAAACTTGTTTCAAGATTTTTTCTCTTCTTCTTGAGTGTTCTGAGTCAGATTGGAGGAGTCGAACGGTACGGTCTTTGTAAGTGGCGTATTTGGTCGAGGAACACAGACAAAAAAAAGGAACAAGAAGTTGACGATGCACGCTATTTCATTGGTCTTGGTGCCGACGAGTAACTGATGAAAGTCCTAAGAACGACCTAGCTCAGTTATAAGTTGGTGCCAAACTATTCGACGTGTGCCGGACGATTGCGCAGCGAGTATGCCCTGCCGGAACTATGGCCGAAAACATCGTGCTGGGGGTACCACACAGCGATAAATATTATGTACTGCACATATCTGGCAGTGAGGATACGGCGCACGGGTGTTGAGAGCATGCTCTTAACTCGGGTAAACCAACTGAGCAGGGTCGGTAGTAGTCAAGCCGATCAAGGAATGCAGAGTCACCCCACGGTGAGGGTGGCCCCACATTTATGACCGGTTGAACTCCTCAAGTACAGAACTACCGATTCGTATCCAATCGTGACGAGTGTATTGGTTTCAGGACTACATAAACCTCGGTCGGGTTGCGCAAGCGAATGTCGTCGAAGTCATCTTTCCGGCAAAGTATTGAGCTCCTCATGCAAGGAGCGCAGAACCTTCTGCTGCACCCCTGGCGTGGGAAAACTCCGCGCGTCTGACAAACAACGATCTGCAAACCATGATTCATGCGTACTTCTAACAGAAGACCTGTCGCCACAAGGAGCTTAATGCGATAATGTTCAGCAAAAGAAGTCGGTATTCGAATCCATACCGTGCGTCCACGGGTGCCTCTTGGATCAAACAACGTAGTACGTACTCAGGTCGGTGTCACGACTTCGAGACCCCCCAAGCGCTTGTTCGTACTGCAAATAACGTTCCCTTGTGCAAATACAGACTCGTGGAAAGCGCGTGAGTGAGCCATTAAAACAGGTCGATGCTAATCATCGAGCATTGACAAGTGCTAGGATGGAGGTAGCCATTGTTGGCCAATCTATTTCTGACGAACGGGACTGCTAAACTGAAGAACTTCGTAGTGTCCATATATTTTTGAATCATACATTTCTTGTATGCCTCAACTCCATATTTGCTCCTCGAGTTGGACTTTCGTCGTGTATAGCAATCTGAACCTGCTTTCGGTCGAGACTTCCTCTTCAAATGGGATGCTCGGAAACATGGGTTGCACACATATCGCAGCACTTACCTGTGGCAGTGCTGAAGCGTCTCGTCTATAAATGTGAAAATTGCGTAGAAAAAGCACCAGTGACTACGGCTTGTCTAGGAGCTGGACCGCAGCAGTATTTGTACAAAACAAAAATCACCTAGAGCGCTTAGGAACGATGTTTAAGTAACGGTTGGAGCCAGGCGTGCAGGGAAAGCGGCAACACACGATACCCACGAACGAGAAGTACCTGCTACTCGGGTCATCCTATGTAACAACGACCGGAAGAAGATCGATATTCGTATTCACACTACGTTTACTACAGTAGTACTATACCGATCCCTAGCCAAGGTATGTGCAACGCTGTGTGAGATTTCCTAGTTTAGACGCGGTAAACCACTGCCGGACATTGGAATATAGACTCTGCAGTCTACAAGTATCTAGTTGACTCGTAGTCACTACCAATGGGCACAATAAGTATTGTATTGTAGATGGGCAATTGCAGTATACGGAGAGACTTGGTTTATTCCTTCTCACCGCTGTATTGGATTCAAGTTGTAACTAGCCTACAGCCATGAATACCGAGGAACGCTAAAGGGAGCATGGCAAAGACGTTACTATACGACAGACTGTCGGCCGGCACGACAACCCGTATAGAGTACACTTGCCAGTAGCGTGGGCGTTGTCCCGAGATGATCAGATGATAGTATCACCCACCTCGACCACTCCTTTCTATCCTTGCTCCTTCTCCTTCTTCTCCTTTCCACTTTCTTCTTCCTCTCCTTTGGTTGTCTACGTTTGGCCTCAAGCGCCTTTCTCCAAACTATCTGTTCTATTCTTATCATCACAAGTGATCTTCACAGACATTTCGGTGCCACTCTGCATCCCCTATCACAGAGTCAGAGCATAGCCACACATCAATATTTTGACATCGGATGCGAGCATATCCCCTCAAAGTCGTATTTACGAACCGACGCATGGTACGGTGTTGGTCAAGCGAAATATACATACCATTTATTTGAGGCTTCCCACTTAATGATGTGCATATTGACCCATAATACTGAATGTGAGCAAAGTCAAAGTGTCAACGTGACGTAGTTCTTTACGGCCAAGGTATATGTCGATCTATTGTTGCTATCGTTATCGTTAAACTAGAAATGGAATTCGAACGATATCGGGTACCTCCTCAGTTAGCAAAAACGGCCCTGTCCGTCGGAATTAAACACAAAAAAACTTGTATCATGGCCCCGCGTCACCTCCGAGCAGCGAGTGGTGCTGTATATCACCTTCATATTTGAAGCACAGGGGTCGTAGTCACAAGAATACCGTGGAACTATTGACTGCCCCTTCCGCGCGTTAGTTGGTTTTGTATATGAGTGCGTACGTTGCATGATGCAACCTAGACGACACAGAATAAACTCCTAAGTTTCGTTACCGAGTGCGACACATGCATGGGCAATTTTCTTCAGGGTTGTTTCACACGTTCTTCTTACGCTAACTTCATATTTAACACGAATTGAGCATAAACCGCGAAGTACGTGCCACGACACCAAGAGGACGGAAATATATTTGTCAAAGAACTGTCCATCGTCCAGATGTAGCACGTGTTGAGGAGGTAAGATGTGTGCAACAGAGGCGCCATCACAGGACCAATTCGCAGCAAACGATATTGTTCGTTGATGCTGGGTGATATACAAAAACAGGTAAAAGTTTCCTATCAAGAACGCCGCGGTTCAGCCAATCATAGTGATATTACACGCTCTTTGAAGGACGGTTCACTCGGTGCAGCCAATAGTGGCTGTGTAAACTTGACGGTAAGCCTAGTGTCTGTGAACCTACGACAAGCAAAGTACAAAATCTGGCGTGCCACTCACCGCAAATTACTCTGAGGCGGTTCCAAGCCCAGTCAAATTGGAGACATTGAAATTTGCCTCTCGGCTGACCTAAGCCGCTACAGACGACCTACTGTTGTTCAGCCATCCCATCCGAACTAATGCATGAGCCGGAGAAAAAACGACTATTCCGGGAGTTACCCCGATAAACAATCTAAACACACATTGCAGTACAATCCAACAATGGCTAATCGTTCGCCTGCAGGAGTTTGCCGACAATCGACTCGGCTACATATCACACTTTTATCGCCATGAAGAACACTCTGGACTAGGTGCATAAACAAATATCATCCGAAACCATAAACGAGAGTCGAACTTTGCTCGGCAGTTCGTCAATCGAGGGATCCGGTGGGCCCTATATTTGTTTTGACCTAACGAATCGTATTAGGCGTTACTGCTAAACTCGCTTTGAACCATGTACGGACGCGTTTGGATAAGAAACACCAACCCCACGTTAAGTTCAATATTGTGGAATTCATGCTTTTGGTGTCAACCACGACTACTGACGATATCCTCATGTAGGTAAGCAGTACAGCTGTAAGTCATCATATTTCGAAACGATGCATCTTTCGTGTTGTTCCTCACCTCCGTAATTCGCCGAGTTGTTCGCAAAGACGGCGCTACCGTCGAGGCTGACCTTTGTTGATAAGGCGTTCATGGCACCTGCATGTATCATATGTGGACGGTTGGTGGGCGATAGAAGCTACTGCCTTAACGGCGTCTTGAACGGCAACATATATATATATATTGATGCTATACAATTGGTTGAATCTGCGTCCCCAGCAGTGTCGTTGACGACCAGTACATTTTATAAAATACTTGCGTGATGCGCGGTTAACATGGCAGAGAGGCAACATTATGATGTATCCAGCTAGGGCTTAGTACTCAGGATGTCGATTTCGAGCGATGAGTGCATCACGAACCTTGGACTCCATCTGACTCTGATCGTTTCAATAGCAGTGGAATTTTATTTGAATTATCAGTATATACGAAACTACTAGTGTGCGACGATGACATGTGGATGCCGTGGTCTGAGGCCTGGTGACGAGTCAGCTTCGACACTGGGTTCGGCGCGCCCAGACAAATAGAGCTCGGCGTTGCACGCCGGGTGCCAAGCGGTCAGAAGTACTGCTCATACGTCTATGTTTGCAGTGTTTGCAAACTCCAGTGATGTATATCTACCTACGAGGCGATGGATGTTAGGTGGCTGCGCTGGTGATCGTTTGCCGAGGTGGACGGTGTCGGTCTTAGTTAGTTTTGTTTTGGGCGATGTTGGGCAAATATATGGTGCAACAATGGCGCAATTGCAGACTGGTCGGTATTGACCACGGATTGTCACGAGCAACAATCTGCGTTAGCGACGGTACGTGCCTTCCATGGTGCGATTGCATTGGCGGCTAGAACGACCTACCTGGACCGATTAGGATGTCATAACCATGTCACCGGTCCGATATTCTGGAGTAAGGAGTTCGCGTAGTAGCTCTCAAGCGGGATCAAGGGTACCCGAGATATATAAGATCGGGAGTTAGAGGACTAAACAAGCGGCGCGGTACTACACGCTGCGACCACTAATAGTGTCTGGGCGACGGCATCTAAGCGAAAGCACGACGGTGCCCCTCCGCGGAGCAGTTGAAGCGACGACACTCATTGAATTCCTGGACTCTTCCTGCCAGCGAGACTTGTCGCGTCCACTTCACGCACGTCGAGGGGACGGTACGGTTAGTTCAAGAGCAAGGGGCATATATCTAACCCTAATCCAGCGGTGTGCAGTTAAAGAAAGCAGGAAGACATGGATGTACTGGTGGGAACACTATCTGTGGAGATGGACCTCGGCCAATCGTTCGTGTACCTTTAATTACCGGTGAAGACGCAGAAGGGCATACAATTGTAACATCGAGAGCGCATAAAATTGGATCCAGCAATGGCACAGAGGTGTCTCCGACCTTCACGTCTGGACTTCGTACGTGTTAGGGGCGTACCCGCACCCAACTGCCAGCAAAACGAGCGTTTGTCGAGAGAACCTGACCATTCCGCTAAAGATTGTGGGTTTCAACTCAACGATTGAGGTCAAAAATGCGTTGAGAACGCACTGAGCGCGGTGCTCGTTTATCCCCGACGGCACCATACACGGACATGGTGGGAGAAAGAGCCACCAACCCCACGTAAAGATTAATGTGGTGGACTTCGTGTTCTTGGTGCCAACACGACTAAAGACGAAATCCTCCTGTAGGATGGTCGTCGGTAAGACATCATGTTTCGAAACGATATAAGGTACGCCTCGCTCCTCACCTCCGTAATAAGCCCAGTTGCTTGCAAAGATGGCGCTACCTTCGATACTAACCTCCGTTAAATAGCCGTGAACAGCACCTGCAAGTACAATATATGAACGGTGGGTTGGTGTTAGAAGCTACCAGGTATGACTTGACAGGTTTCTCAACGGTAGACTATATACAGGTGCTATAAACTGGAATACGTCCGAGTGAACAGCAGTGTTTGTTGCGACGAGTGTTCTTGCCATGTACGTGTGTGAGATATGGCAGATAAGAAGCAGTTATGATGTAGACAGCGAGGGCAGTATATCAATATTTTGCAATGAGGGTATCAATAATCATCGATTCTATTTGGGCCTGACCGGTTCAGAAGCAGCAGAGCATGAGGTGAAAGATTGAGGTATACGGAACTGCTGTAGTGTGGCAAGATGATGTGTGAACGCAGCGATTCGAGGCGTGACGACGAGTGAACTGTGACACTTGGTTTGGGGAGCTCAGACGGGTGTAGCTCGGAATCGCAGGATTGGGGCATAGCAGTCGGAAGGTTTGCGCTCACGTGTATGTTTGCAGTATTTGCAAACTACAGTGTTAGAAATCTGCATGTAAGGCAATGTTTGTGCAGTGGCTGCGCTAGCGATCGTCCACCGAGGTGAAGGGTGTCGGTTGTATTGTGCCATTAAAGGTGACTGAGGTGAGTTTGGGTAGAATTACGGTTGGGGGGCTGTTGCCCGAATAATAGCTACAAGTTAAGGATGACAGAGTAGTCGTCTGGTTTGTGTCTATCAGTCATTGCTACGACTTCTTTAAGGGGGTTCCGAATGCATCTTAGAGCCGATATTACCGAAAAACTGCAAATTGGGATTTGGATCATCTAGCGGTGCGGCCACGGCTCCGCCCGTGGTGCTAGCCCAACTCTTTTCACACGCTGTCTCTATGAGCCCGAGGCAATCAGATATCAGACAGTGGGGTCGGGGTTTCCACACCTCGCGGGGTGGTATCTACCACGGGGGTGTCCGCTTTCGTTCCCAAGTTACTGGGGTTATACATGTATGAAAGGGTTTTTTATCCGGGGATAATACATTGTTATCCCCGGGTGCGGCGGGACATCGGCGTCGTCCCATGGGTCAACTCTCTCCTCGCGCTGGCTCTATGAGCCCCCCTCTATCATGAATCAGTCTAAGGTTGGGATTTCCACAC
>JBBMKB010099106.1:0-10524 GCA_037833945.1 Alaria marginata | reverse complement strand
CTTGTAGCAATCGGCTTCGTTGTGAGAAGTGGTGTTGTAAACCGAGCATCACTTCTTTGCGTTGCCTACTGCTTTCCTTCAGCTTTCCCGCTCTTGACCGGGTGACCGTTGCCCCGCTTGTTGTTGTTCTTGCCAGTCACGGCACAGCCGCTCTTTTAGTGTCCCGGATTTTTGCAGTTGTGGCAGATGATGATGTTGGGATCAAGTCGTGAATCCACCAATCTAGCCGCGCCGCGACCCGCAATGAGCCCACCCTTGCCCTTGCTGCGCGACAAGTCGTCTAGATATATTTGGCGCATAGTGGCCTGGAGTTTCGGCAGATCGAAGTCGGGATCCTTGTAGGTCGTCAACTTGATATCACGGTATTTCTCTGGGAGGCCTTGAGCAATAATGTACGTGAAGTGCCGTTCGGT
Organism: Alaria marginata; assembly: GCA_037833945.1. NCBI lineage: Eukaryota > Phaeophyceae > Laminariales > Alariaceae > Alaria > Alaria marginata. The sequence goes on along the minus strand of JBBMKB010099106.1, from coordinate 10,111 downwards.
GATGGGTCTCTTCACAGCGGTCAGTTTACTGAGCAGCTGTTTCTCGTTCATAATGTAGTGATCCGGGTCAGCGTCCGGGTCCGTGGTGGTGGCTGCCTGTGCCGTCTTCAGTGCGCAGGTTATTTCGTCGGTAACCCTGAGATACTTGTCATCCAGTTATTTCATCGCTTTGTGCCCGTTGCCACGGGTCCCACGTCCGTTGCCTGCATGCTTGGCCACCGAGAGAGCCGCGGCCTTGTCCGTGGCTAAGTATATACTTGTCTATAGATCCTTGTTGGCGCGGTCGAACGCAGCCTGGCGTTGTTTTAGGGTCCCTCCAGCAGTAGCGTCCAGCCACCCGGGTGCGAATAGCGGTGCAGGAGAGAAAACTATGGTATCATCCGTCGGCCTGGCCCGGCCTTTCACCACAGCATATACTATATATCTGGGCGTTGCATGCTGAATATGAGGCCTGTTTCTTTATGCCAAACACTGAACTCCTCGCGTTTCTCGCCGTTCGACGACTTGATTCCCCCGATGACGTTGATGAGGTTGCCGGTGACGTGACGTTGGAGTCTCCCATTATTTCGCAGTCCTGGTGCTCGGAACTCCAACGCTTTTTGTTGTGTACAAGTACACATCGTCGGCGACGTAGTATAAGTAGTGCGACGATCCCGAAACTCTAGCTGCGCGTATCTATAAAAGTGTGAGTACGTAGCAGCATCAGCAACCCCATATGTCGATGGATTTGGCAGTTCTACTGCGAGGTAGACGGTGTTCTTTGTGGCAGCAGCCCCAGGTAGAGGACGACGTTTTTCGAGGCTGTGCGTAGAACAAGCACAGAGCACGACTCTGCTCAAGTACGAGTACGTGTGCGTAGAAGCTCGGGACTCACGTAGTCGTTACTCGACTAACACGATGGACCGCAGCTCTACACGAAGCGCCAAACACGTCGAGGCTCATAACCTGTTGAATGAGTGTTCTCATGTGGCAATGTAACGTACGTGGCAGTCTAGAGGCTTGGCGTGAGCAGTCGTTTGACCGCCTTTCAAGCTTTGCTCAGAGGGCACGTGTTGTGTTGAAAAATGGCTCTCTGGCCGATTAAGAGATGGAAAAAACGCGACAAAAAGTTGTGAATGAATAAGGGCTGACCATCACTTGATCACCACGGAACAATGTCCAAGCTACCGTCAGATGTTCTCGACCGGCTGTTTTACTGCCCGACAGTCCGAACAACAGTAATCTTCCCTGCAGCGTTCGCTGGACGTGCCTCATACCGTTATAGAGAATAAGATCCTTCGAGATCGTTAATCGCGCCGCATATTCTCATAACGATCTCAGGATAATATTCCTATGCGTATTCCCATGCATTTCTTGGTAATGCTGTAAAAGTAAACATCATTACTACGCTTATGTCTGAGTAGTACTACATGATGGTGAGCACTGACTATAGACAGCTATCATAATGTTACTGACACCGAGTCGATAGGCTACAGACTGTAGCCAGCTACACTAACATACACAAACTTCCATGGAAATTGTGGAAGCTTCCGAACGCTTCGATATACGTTGCGTAAGCTGACACACAAGCTTCATTAAACGTCATGGAGGTCATGGATGCTTGTGTAAACGTTTTTCATGGATATGGATGGGAGCTTCCACGGAAGTGGCGGAAGCTTTTATGAAGAGGTGGAAGCTTCCATGAAGTGGTTGAAGCTTGCATGGAATTACGTTATGCAAGTTTTCATCAAGGTAGAAAATAGGCTTTCAAGGAAGTAGGCGGAAGCTTCGATGGAAGTAGCTTCCACGGGGATCGCGACAACCTCCGTGGAAGTACTCAAAACGTTCCGTTGAAGCTTCCACTCCTTTCGTGGAAGCTAGAAAAGAAGCAGCCTCCAATAAAGAAAATCGCCATAGCCATGGAAGCGGTGAAAGCTTCCACGGAAGCTTCCACATAAACTTCAAAGTATCTAGATAGAAGCTTCGATGGAAGCTTCCACCACCTCCATGGAAGCGTTCATCACCTCTGTTGAAGCGGATCGACGCTGCCACGGAAGAGATAGAAGCTTCCATGGAATTGGTGGAAGCTTCCATGATAGCTGTGGAAGCCACCCACTTCCATTATTGAAGCGATTAATGTAGAAGATCGACTACTCACGGCTGACATGGTATAAACATATGCTTCGGCAAGCCCGAACGTTTAGGCGCCATAAATGGCTGGTAAATTTACCGGTCTCCTTATGTGTTGAATCATAACCACCGAAGATCGAAACTACGTTTATCTGCCATTAACAGGTGCATATATTGTCGTTGAAACGTTCGTTCCAGTGCCGTTGCTGCACTGACGTCCATATTTCGTTGTAACCCTCTTCCTTTATAGCCTCGCGAGCAAAGAAACAATGAAAAAACTCGTGGTGTACATATCATGAGAAGTCGTGTCCGACCCCACTTCACTAACTCCTAAAGATGCGAGACGATCCGCTCCTGTAGCCTAACTTTGTACCTGATTTGTTTTTTCAAATTCACGGAATATTATCTCGTATTCACAAATCTTTCGTAGGTGGAGCAGGCTCAGACTTCTTCTCGCAACCGTCACATCCACATTTTACACATTGCATTCACATAGCTATTGCAGGCCTGCGTAAATGCTAAACGTTATCAACGAGGATATGGCATTACCTCTGTCTATGATCAGCGGTACATTCTGCGTGATTGTCTGAAACCCGAACATTCACCTTACTCCCGTACCTGGTACACGTTTTATGGTTTGTTTGAACATATGCTAATTCCATACTATGGCCAGTCCGTATTTGGGGCAGAGTGGCTGTCTCTAGCCCACGTACGTACCAGGTGCCTACGCGGCACACACCCTTACTCGTCCACCAGGTCCCACTCGCAAAATCCAATTAACTGTAACAGGTCGCCACTTCGTGCTGTGATTCAAAGAACATAATCCGAAGTTCGGGGTCGGAGGACCGACGACGGCGTAGACTAGTCATGAAATAGTCGCCGTCGAGAACGCAAGAAGAGGCTAGCAAACAATCAATCGAAAACGCCAAAAACGCGCAATGTGCGAAGCAGCAACACCAGCAGTAATACAGTCGGTACACCCTACGTGGGCATACTGCTGTCAAACCTCCTAAACGCAACAATGACGACGCCGGAATAGGCTATTTCCAGTGGGCGGAGCCAAGCGTACCTACCGACGACGTGGTAATCGTTTGATTGATGGCTGTTATACGGCCACAGCTCACCAGCGCAAAAACGAGTCCTGTTCGAACATAATTTAGTTTTTCTCCTGGGATCTGTACAAAATGTGTTTTCCTCGGTGGCATGTGGTGTAGTCGCTTCCAGCTGCGAGTATTGAAACGTTTGTGCCAGCATAGGCTTCAGACCTACGTGCGCTGACTTTCGATTTCGCTTGTAACTCTTTGACGGATGTACGAAATGCATCGGCTATGATATTTTCGTGCACCAAATTTGATTTGGTTTTGTTTTTCTCGTGGGAGGGGTATTCTTCCACTCCGGAATGACTGGAGCCTGTCCTGTGACCATGGACGTGATTTATAATACAAGCTACTGTAAAAACAACACTAACCAAAATCTCTTGAGCTGTAGCACTATTCGCGTCTTGTATGAATTAGCTCCTGCTCAGCATGCGATAAAACAACAAAACAACAGTTGGTGAACCCCCTTCATATTCATGTTCCTATCTTCAAAGCCCATCTATCACCCCCCTCCTCCTACCCTCACTGCTCCCATCACCTCTGTAGGCTTAACACTATTTGTGCAGTTTGTCGTGTTCATCATGCGACAAAACCTATTTTATAACCCCCCCGTCCCCGATGGTGGTCGAGTTACGTCGTTTTGTCTGGAGTGAACAACCCTTACTCCGAAAAATGGGGATAATATCACGTAGTGTGCATGTGGCAAGACACTCACGAGTCAGTTACATAGTATCCCAATTGCTGCGACTGGAAGTGAACACACCAGAACATAAACAGTCCATTCAAATATATTTGATCCAGATGCAATAAAGAACGCATAATATCCGGAGATCTACCTTACGAGATGTTCTTTATAGGGTGCAGCTCACCCTTCATGGGACTGGCCGAACACCTCATGGCGCTTCGCGCTTGATGCACGCGATGTCTGATGGTCGGTCAAAACCCGATGTCCCGTAAACAAAATGAATCCGTGACCTATATCCGTCATGAAGACACAAATCCCGTGAAACGAGCAACGGAAGCATCACATATATCTTGCAAATTTTGTTTCGACGAGATTCTCGATCTTACAGCTGTAGCGCTTATTAATAGAATCGCCTGGGCAAACCCTTTCATTGACCAAAATCCTCCAATCTAAAGATGATCGGCGGCACCGGGGTCTGATATGATGTCGTTATAGCGTTTGGCGCTCAGTTCCCAAGGTGTATCCGCCGTCGAGTTCTAGTAGCGACAAAGTAGAGACGCGCTGACAAGCGTTTGATTCACAGGTCGCGAGGTATAGCCGCCGATCAAGATAGTAGTGACGAAGTAGTGACACACTGCCAAAAACGACCGATCGTGAGGCATAACAACCATATGAACTACAATATCCTCCCCCCAGTTATTATCGTGGGGCGAACGCGATGAACCGCATTAAAGCCACCACATATTAACTTGAGGTTAGAGGGAGGGGACAAGTGAACGTAAAGCGCAAATCCCGTGATATGTGCATGCGTATATCAGAAGGTAACGGAAAAGGGTCATGGTGACATAAGTCTAAAACTAAATACGAGTGAAGTAGAGATGAGGTAGTGGATCAAGCTCTTTATCCGAAATCAAACATAATCGCGAAGGTTGCACGTGTGCACGAAAGCAGCAAGCCGATTTTAAATAATAAAGATGTAGGCAACTTGTGAACGCAAACGCCACGGTTGTTGATCTCTTCCGTTCAAATACGGAAACTACATAAATCAGAAGTGTTACAAAAGAGTAACCACTACAAAAACTAATGTTAGAGCAGAGAAGAAATCAAAACGAGGCAAACGGACTCACTGGTGCAATTTCGCAGTAAGCAAGCATAACAATTTGGGGGGGGGAAATGAACAAACAGGTAATCAAATCTCCAAAATAAAATTAGGATGGATGTACAGACCCGGGCAAATACGCAATAAGCAAGTTGACGCTACGGGCAGATATCCCCGCCGTTAAGATCGGAGAACAGGTGTAATAAAAGTCTACATCCTAAACAGCAAAACCAATATAGAAACTAAGCAGGCGGGAAGAAAAAACGACGAGAACGACACCCCCACTAGAACCCCACTCTTCCCTGTGCATTGGAAAATGAGTACGAGAAAGGACCAACCCTCCACACCAAACAACATCGAAACAAAAGCAGAATAGGCAGGAGGTCGGAAGAGATGCAGACTTACTGCAGAAAAGGGTACCGTACACTATTACAGCACGCGATAAAATCCAGAATACTATCGTCTCGTCAATTGTTTAGGAGGGAAGTAAAGTGGGACACTGGGAGACTTGTGGGCCAGTGGGAGAGACTATAGGGTAGGCACATAAATGTAGGCACGTACCAGGTATCATTCGATAGCCATAGATGCTTTACAATAGGTTCGTTTAGCCGTACTCGTTATATATTAAAACCATGGGATTTGTATATCGGGTTGCACGTTCTGTACTACTACTACTACTGTGGACAATATGTAATATACAAGGGCTATCTATCATCAACATCAGTAATCGACGGTGGCAGGCCTTTTGGTCTCCTGATTATATCGAAACATATATTTATGCAGGGGAAGTGCCATATACGGGAGTACCGCACATCAATAGTACGGCGGTATCGTTGTTTTGGGTATCAGTATTCCATACCGAAGAAACCCGTCACCGTCCCTACCTTATTTTGTAGTTTCGGTATGCTCATACCGATACCATACTACGCAAATTCAGGTACGGCACGGTTCCGGTGTCTATCACTGCTTGGAAGGAATTTTCACACACGTCCCTGACTCGAGGTTCGAGATTCAGCTTCTCCGCCCCCATGAAGGCGCCGGTTTGATTTGGTCATAGCCTCATGTATCGTCCCAACGAGTAATAAAGTGTATGGCGTGCAGGGATACGACCAACGTAATCCAGCTGCGTGCAACAGCAGTGGGTGATAGGGCCATAATATACAGGTATATGTTAACCAAATCTGTTGATGCTTGGAATTAAGGTAGAAGACAGTACTCCGTGAAGAATCCGTTTCACCCGCTGGTTAGGTTTTCAGTACGACATGAATACGGGGAACCGGAAGAATGTGTTGTCGCCCCCCCCAGTTGTACCTCCACATCAACACGTCTACAGATAACAAACAGCCCGGAGCTACACCTAGCGGACAGACTAGAGGGCACAGAAACACATGTGCGCTACCAACCTTCCTCGAAACCGACGTTTGATGGTCCTAAAAATGACAACAACATTTGACGGCGACACTGCTGTGAACAACTCGTGAAAAATAATTTCTTGCCGTTTCTGCATGTCTCTCGCACCAGTTCAAATTGGGCGTATCTATTTTGAATGCTACGTAAACCCAAAAGTAACCCTGTCCATACCAGGGAATTGTAGACTAGATGAAAAAAAAATGATAATAAAGTTGTGGTGAGAGCGCCATGGAACGGTAAGAAAGCGTGTACTGGTAATCACCCCTTACTCTGACCGAGTTCGTGTTACGCCCAAGCCCAACTCACACACACCTGCTATATCCTGTCTATAACACTTTCTTTCATGGCGTTTGTCGTTTGAGTACCAGCAACAAGGGGAGCGCTTAAAAAAACCCGATATGCCCATCGGTACCTCACAAGTCCCCCATTCAACTGCGTTCATCACAGGAGCACTCCTCTCGCCCAGGCGGCTACGGCCACAGCAGGCTGTGCAGTGTAAATACGGGACTAACGATCAAAACCATCAACTCGTCCACTCGTTCTGGGCTGGGCCTCTGTAGCATGTAAACATGGAGACGTAAATATTCCACCGCCAGCATAACTCTTTACCTTCGACCAGCCCAGCCAATCGTATACATCACTTGACCAATAGTCGAACAGTTGATTACGCGAAATTTTGATTTTAACGAACGGTCCCTAGTTAGCTACAGAGACGGCCTCAAACAGGCTTAATCGCTGCTCTACAGGTTACATACTATGGCTCACGCTTTTTTTTACGGTTCCAATATATCCTTCATCAGCGGCCATTTTCCGTAGAATCGCGTGGGCTTCCTGTAGTACGAGAAGAAGCAGAATACAGTGCAGCAGGCATGCTGACACCCCGTTCATGACCTGAAGCAAGACGTCAACTTTCACCTCCGTCTTTATACGTTGCCCGGATTGGAGTACATCCGGCGAGACAATCACGTTGCCCGATATACGTCGACGTGTCTGCCTAGCGGCCGTTGGAACGGAGTTGTCGTTCAGGTGCCTGGGTAAGGCGCGAGAAGGATAAGTGTAAGGAACCTTACTGCTGAGACCCTCCCCCTCAGCTTGAACACCGATCCCCTCCTCGAGCCGGCGGTGTTTGAGGTTTTGGGGAGGCTGAATCCCGTCGGGTTCCAGACTTGGCTATTTCCGACTGTCCGCCACCTCATACAGCGAGTCTGGGGTAATAGCCGAAACGTTCTAATTGCCGCTACTTGGTCTGGTGTCTGCAGCGGCGGCACCGTTAGTCTGTACAGTCCGTGCTGACTCTTGCGTGGGATGGCGGTTTCGAGAACGCATGAGACTGACGAGCACCATATCTGTATCGGCGTGGTTTTTGCAGTACTTCGGCGTCATATTGCCCTCAATATTATAGTACGCGTATGTCATGCAGGGGTCATGCGAGTATCCTTTACCTTGGACGTTCACCATTCCGTCGCTTGCGCTTCTTGCAGTAAGCCAGCGTCCTGCTGCCCGCAAAATTGATAGTCGATTGCTTCACACATTAGTTGTCCAAACAGCGTTTGTTCCTAATACTCACCATGCCGTCCTCAGCACATTGTTTGCAGTAGACCGTTTGCGAAATTTAAGCTCGGTTGCTTTATACACGAGTCGTGCAAAACTAAGTTTGTTGCGGATGTCCACCATGTCAGCCAAAGTATGTTGCTTGCAGTATGCCGGCATCTTGTTTCCCTCCACATTAAAGGAAGGTCACTTCGAGCAGACGTTATGTGAGCAACCTTTGCCAATTATGTTCACCATGCCGTCATCAGCGTGTTGCTTGCAGTATTTCGCTGTAGTGCTGCCCTCAACATCAAAGCTCGAATTCGTCGTGCAGTCGTCATTTGAGCACCGCTTACCTTAAACGTTCACCATGCCGTCCTCAGCATGGCGCTTGCACAATTTATCCGTCTTGCTGCCCTCCACGATAAAGTTACATCGCTTTGAGCAGAGATAAATACAGCAACACCTGCTGGTAACGTTCACAATGCCGTCGTCGGCATGTCGCTTGCAGTATTTCGGCGACTTGCTGCCTTCAAAATTATAACTCGAGTTAATTCGATATCGGTCGTGTTGGCAGCGCCATTCTGACCGACGTCTTTAGACGACGATTGTCCTCAGATTGCCCAAGTGGGAAGGTGGAACACCGCTGGGACTCTTTCCACTAGGGTATGTACACCTGTCGTTCGTGGTAACGTCATAAACGACTCGTCTTTAGTGTTTTTTTGGGGGGAACTATCGTCAGCTTACTTTTGGATTTCTCACACTACGGCATGGTCAAAACGCGCTCGTTGTAACAAGGTAGACTCATTATTCTGCTAAAAAATCAACGTAGATCAAATATCGAAAGTAGTGCGGTAATCATCGGTACTATGGCCGAGTGAATGAATCAACCGGGACACCGTGGTGCCGCGCGAATCCTTGCAACCGGTCGAGTGTTGCAGGGGCGCTTGTCAACTTGCTCCAAACAGAAGTAGGGGGGCGATGCGACCGTCAATGCCTATGTTTCGGGGCAGCATCGTGGGTAACGTTTCGGCAAATCCAGTTGGGCAGACTGTATGACATGAAACTAGTAGAGTGCTTCTGCACAGGAACTCACAGTATGTACAGGCTGGTGGAAAGTGCCTTTGGATCAGATATATAGCCGGCGGTTTTCATTTCGTGAAGTGTGATATACTGTACACGGCACTTTGTACCAAATGTTCTCTCCGTTTAGATCCGGGAGGTGTCGTTGCGTTTCATCATTTTCCGCTTTCTTCGCGGTCATTAATTTGCTCTGGAAATGCGTGTGCGCAAAACAAAGTCCGCGTTTGTAAAGGCAGCATGTAGTCATCATGACGGAAACGCTTTCCTACGATAGTGGCAGCCCTTTCTGGGTTTTAGGAGCAATCGTTATTCGACGAGACGGAGAACAAATGAGGGGGGGTCATCATTTCTTGCATAGCCGTGTTTATAAGACGAATTACCCTGGCATCCCTACAATGCGGGGACGGAGCACGTCGCGGTATAAAGGACCCGGTAGACATCGCGTGCACCAAGCGCGCAGCACCTTAAAGTGCTCGCCGCGTCGCATGAAGAGGGAGCTGCATCCTACTAAGAACCGCTCGCAAGGCAGACTGCGGCGCCTAGTGCCTACAAACTTGCATCTGGAAGAATGATTAGACTACATTTAATTGTTTTGTGGTGTAGTCACTTCCCGAAGCGGAAATAGGGATATTGTGTCACTGCCTCGTGGGCGCCTTGCCATATGCACACTACGTGATACCATCCCTCTTGGGCTGAGGTAAGGTTGTACACTCTGCACTATAGGATCCAATTCGTCAACCATCTCGGTTACCGCCAAACATAAAAACGAGAAAAATACGGTGCGTAGGTGGTATAGCTCACGTAGTAAGAGTTATATTTTACAGCGACGATCTAACGCGACGCAACCCCCAGGGAGGGATAAAGCCGGGGGAATGGTCTTTAAGTATTATCCACGATTTGTTCTTAACGCACTGCCGATTACCGCAGGCAGGAACAATAGCCAAGAGTAACGTGTCCGACGCTTGTGGCGAGTCAATCGTTGTTTCATCTCTTCGTAGGTTGCCCACATACGGAACACCGACTAATAGATGAGCCGACAGTCTTGCCATTCTGTCGAACAGCCAAACGGTAGTGTTTTACTTAACGTGGAAGAATTAT
>JBBMKB010099095.1:0-10524 GCA_037833945.1 Alaria marginata | reverse complement strand
CTCCCTACCCTGCCCCCCTCCCCGCCAAATCCCTCCATTCCTCCCCCTTCCCGCCCGGACCTTCGTATCGTGAACTCCCGTAAAACAGGCTTGTCCCACCGTACACCGCGAAAAGTGTCATGGGGGGATACAACACCGGTGCTCTTTCGAATATAGAGGGCTCTTTCAAGGAGGAGGGAGGCCCTGTTCTCCCGAAGTGTGGTACGGTACCCGACAGCTATTTATTATTTAAGAAATAGGACAGACAAGTCCTATTTGAGAAATCGGGCAGCAGTTTCTTATTATTTAAAAAAACCGGGAGTTTGGAATATTTGGCTCAACGTTTGCACGAAACAGGAGCAACCCATGTGTTTCATATATACATGAAATCAGTGCAGGGCGCACCCTGCACCTCACATGATAATTTCAGCCTGATCCAAAGAAAGAATTTTGTATCCCCTTTGGAACGCCATCCACGTTGTGGAGACAAACCAATTAATTGGAATACGGTTGGCGTTGTTGGTGTTGGTGTTGGCGTTGGTGGTGTTGGTGTTGGTGTTGCTACGATAGACTAGGTATTCATACTATTACGGGAGAACGTAGTTAATAGGACCAAATATTGGTAGTAAAAATAGAAAAGTACCGTATCACAAGCTCCCCATAATAAGTATACGTGTCGAAGGTTGGCGCTCACCAGTGAGAGCGTTGTGGTCCAGCCGTAACTCCCGCAGGGCTCTCATTTTCGCCATCCCTTCAGGGATAGCCCCCGAGAAACGATTGTGGTCCAGGCAGAGGGTCACCAGCGCCGACAGCTTGGAAATCTACGAGCCTCGACCGGGTGAGGTGGGGCGAGGAGACGACGTGTGCGAGAGAAGGGAGGCTTTTGCTACTCAGTAGTATTAAGTATATCAAGATACGTACCTGCGGTGGTATCACATATATGATATCAACCTCGGTACAAAAAGAAGAGAAAAATTGTCTTACCAGGCGAGCAACCTATTATTATATACCAGGTACCAGGTATGCCAATAGTATACCTACCTGGCAGCTATTAACAGAACAGCACACTCAAAACCTTTAAAAGCTCGAACTACCATTCATATTGGTGACGTTTTTTCCAAACGATGAAACACCGGGGCTCTTTTTGAGGACCACCAAGGAGAGCAGTTTGACAAAACCAACTTCGCGTGGGATATAATATGAGTCACGCCGACAAACGGGGCACTTCGAGAACCACGCGGAGCAGTTTGAGACAACCGACTTCCCGCGGGATACTATATGAGTCATGAACCGTGCAAACAAACATTCGTAGCGGTATACTCCGCCAACAGATCAAACCACACTTACCTCTGAGGGTAACCTTCCGTCCAGCTCATTGTACGAAAGCTGCAGGGTTACCAACGAGCCCATGCTGCAGAGCTCTGGGGGGAGGGGCCCCCTCAGGCGGTTGCAGCTCAGATTCAGCTCGGCGAGTCGCGTGAGACCCGCCAGCGTCTCCGGCACTGGCCCGGAAAGACGGTTCTCGCTTGTGTTGAGCCACTCGAGATCGGCGAGCCTCGAGATGCTTCTCGGGATAGGCCCTGCGTATCCAGGGCGGGCGAGAAGATAACACGACCGGCACACACATAATGGCAATCAAATACAGAGGGCGCCCGCTTTCCCCGCCTTCTATTGCGGGGGACCATAATGAACAGGACCAAATACTATTATGAATAGTAAAAATAGGTAAATATATAGGTTTCTGCGTGTACCGTAGGTCCTATTTACTATGGCCCCCCGCCTTCTAGAGCTTGCACCCACGTTTTTGGGGACAAATTTTTCATATATTTTGTTGGAGTTAAAAGGTCGGGTCACGTTTGCAGTGGGATATATTACGGGGGACCGTAGTAAACAAGACCTACGGTAGACACAAAACCCTATATGTTTCTCTATTTTTACTACCAATATTTGGTCCCATTAACTACGTTCCCCCGTAATAGTAAAAAGGGTTAAAAAACAAAACCGGCCGTAATATACCGAGGTTCGTTTTCTCATGATAACTAAAAACTTTGGCACAGAAGAAACGGTGCTCAGGATCGGGTGCTATATGCTCAAATATTCATATTAACGGAGGACCATAGCAATCGGGACCCGCGATACACACAAAAACCTATACCGGTATACCAGGTATTTCACTGTTTTTACTATTACGGGGGACCATAGTTAATAGGACCTACGGTAAATACAAAAATCTATCCCACTGTTTTTACTAATTACGGGGGACCATAGTAAAACGGATCTAATACTGTTGGCAAAAATAAGTAAATATATAGGTTTTTGTCTGTACCGCAGGTCCTATTTACTATGGCCCCCCGTATTGGCCATGCTTGGTCTTGACTATTAGCTTATGTTCCCCTGCATTTCTGACCATACGAAGTATTTGGTCCTGATTAATAGGTTATTTCCCCCCGCAATAGTAATTAATACCTGGTAGTAGACTGTGCTCAAGGGTGTCGACGAAATAAGAAATTGAGCCTCGACGCCAAGTTGACATTCCTTGCTATTACGGAGGACCACAGTATACTGTAGTAATCAGGACCCACCACATCCACAAAAACCTGTGTATTCCAATGTTTTTACGAACCATATTTGGTCCTGATTACTATGCCCCCCCCCCCGTGATTGCGAGCGCCTCTACTGTGTGCCTTCGCAGGACGCGGGGCGGAGAATGCCTACAAAGGGCACGGGAACTTGCTCATCCAACGTCATCAGTGGTGGCCTGGTTTCCGTACATTGCACCCGAAGTCACACCGACTGGACGCTTCCAACAATTATCGGTCGTGCCCCCCCCCGTGCGTATTTCCAGCCTGTTTTTTTTTGCCTCGCTTCAAACAGCATCAGCCCTGGCACAGCGATTGGCTGATGGAAATCGCGTTTTGACCTCAGATATCGAAACCTTGTGGGCTAGCTGGTGCAGTACTACTGTAGTGGCTATGATATTGGTCCGCTCCCCAACAAAGACGTAAAGGGGAATTCAAGTTAACAGTTAATAATCTCCATGTACACCGGAGAAACGAACCTGAGAGAGTGTTCCGACCGAGGTGCAGGTATCGCAGCATCTCGAGCTCGCCAAGAGCTTCCGGCAAATTCCCAACAAGCCCATTATCCTCCAGCTTCAGCCCCGTCACCCTCCCCGCCAAGCCAATGGAAACCCCGAACCGCTCCACGCCGGCCTCAGCCACTACCGCTGCTGTGCCCCCTTGCCTCTGCTGCGGCCTATTGGTCAGCGCCAACCCCAACTGAGCCTGCGACGGGCGAATCGTTGCAACTGATGGTACGCCTAGCGTTTGACCCAGGGACGTATTTCCTAGAGGGGGCGGGGAGAGAGACATACTACTGCTCCACGAGCTTTGCGCGGCACTAGTCGTGGAAGCTGGCGGCGGGCAAGTGCGCGAGAAACCCTTCCACGATTGGGAGAACCTCGCCCCCTGCTGCTTGTCTGAGGCGCCCCCCCCCTCCTGCCTATGTGAGGCGCGCCCCCCCTGTAGCCTGCCTGGGGCGGTGTCGGCGAATGGGTTGGAAGGGGAGGGGGAGACGCTTCTTTTTTTCGGTGGTGATGGTCTTATCTGGTTGACCCGCCTGCTGCTGCTGCTGTCAGCGCTCGTCTGGGTGGTGTGGTTTTTTTTTGTTGCGTCGGAGGTTGCGGGCCCCTTGCTCTCCGAACCCGCCGCCGCCACCACCGCTGCCGCTGCCGCTGCCGGTGCCGTTGCCGCGGCTGCTGTGTTTTGAGCCTCTCTCTCCCTTGTGTCCTTGGTGCCGTAACTGTTTTGTTTTTCTTCCTCCCCTGTGTTGCTGCTGCTTCTTCTGTCGATAGCATTTGTTCTTTTCTTACCCTCTACTTTGTCAAAGGGGTTGATGCTGCCCTCCTCGCCGAAGGGGTTCAGGTTATTACCACGCGCTGCCTTCGCAGCTGCTGCTGCTGCTGCTGCTGCGGTGGCTTGAGCGCTCGGCGTGAGGATTGTTGGGCCACGCGAAGTAGTAGTAGTAGTGTCCATGCTGGGCGATGGCCTACTTCCACTCGTCAGGCTCAATGGCACCACGTCCACTGCAACAACAGCTGCAGTCTTTTTTTCTTCCCCTGATTTGCTGCCACCGGTAAATGAACTATCACTATTACCGTCGCCAAATGGGTTGCACGCAGTCTTCGCGGCTGGTGGTGGTGGTGCTGCTGCTGCTGCTGCGGACTGGGCGTTCGGTTTGAGGAGTGGACATGATGAAGAATCCACGCGGGGCGATCTCGATCTGCTCGGTCTAGTTGACCTGCCCCTCGGACTCGATGGCGTTGCTGCTTCCGTCTGTCCTCCTTGTAGTGCTGTGGATGGCGGCGAAGCATCAGGAGGGCGATTTGTGGACACGCCTGATAAAGAGTGCCAGCCCAGGTTCGTTCTCCAATAATCTCCGCGCGTCGCCAGGTAGAGCGCCCGCAAACACTCGCGATCGCACGATGATTCGCGTCGTTGTGTCAACAGCGACCTCGGGCGACGATTACCACCACTACTACCACCGTCACCGCCACCACCACCACCACTACCACCACCACCACCACCACCACCACTACCGCCAACAGCAACTACTCCAAGGGCACTACCACCACCTCCACCACCACCACCACCACCACCACCACCACCGCCACTGCCACTGCCGCCACCAACACCAACAGCAACTACTCCAAGGGCACTACCTCGGCACACTATTTTACAATCAGCAATGGTTGTAACAGTTGCAACTGGTGGTGGTGTGGCTCCCTCTCGCATGCTGGGGGTTCGCAGCCGACACTTGGGGACCAACCGCCGCCGCCACCGCTCCTACTACACCGAGTGCAGCAACTAAAACTCGAAGGGCAATCCGGAGCGATTGTGATATACCCCCTTGCTCATGCTGGGGGCACGCGGTGCACACTTGGCGACCAACCGCCACCGCCGCCGCTTCTACAACGAGTGCTGCGAGGTATCATCGTGATTCGACGGCTGTTATTATCCCTTATTTGTTCCTATTAAAATAGTGGTTCGGAATGTCGTTTGCCGTTCATGAGGATCATACACCAGCCAGGATCCAGAATCCAGATTCCCTCCGCATCTCCGGATATCGGTCTATTCAGTTTTGTGTTTTCAGTTACATGTCCGTACCGTCACAAGCTACCGGTCACACAATCACAGCAGTGCAGTCACACAGGTCACGAATAATAAATCTCAAGTCACCAGCCACAAATCTCTCAAATCTCTCAAGCAACCAACCAATATCAACGAATAGTGGCCAATCTCGTGCCACAAGTCACAAATCTCAAGTAACACAGACAGTCACAAATCTCAAGTCACAAATCGCAAAATCTCTGCAAAATCTCAATCTCGAATCTCGTCGGCACGAGGAAAGTTCAGACCTCTCTTTGCTTTCCTACATACTACTTTTCGATATCTCACCAAGTCACCACACCGCCGTTGTCACTTTGCTTACAAGCAGCCCACAACTACCACTACCTACCGCTACCACCCAGAACCAGCAACCAAAGGAAAACAGTCGTGCAACAAGGCAGGACAAGCAGCAAACACCCTTTGCTTGCTGCTGGCGTCGGACCTCGTCCTCTTGTAGAAGAAGCAACAAAATGCCTGGTGAGTGAGAAACAAACACACCTACCGAACTCAAATTGAAATTACCGCAGGTACTCCGACTTAAGAGCACGGAGCGACAAGCGCTCTTAACTACACAGGTTGCTCTTATCTCAGTGATCTGTGGTGGGAACATGTAGATTTTTAGTATTGGCGGGATATGCCAATTTGACCGCATCCTCTCCTCTTGCGCGCTCCTAAACCGGGTAGTACCTACCCACTGCTATTTTCCAGGTTGAAAATAGCAAGCTGGAAAATAGTGCAGTGAATCGTGAGTACAGGAAGCAACACGTTTGCACGAATAGAGGGGCCTACTACTGCCGGTCTTCTGTGCTATGGCCCCAGCTCAGCTATGCCTGCCCATAGATAGCCAGGAGTGCAGTGACCCGTGCACACACAGCGTTGCGCTCGCGACCGTGCTGTGCGTGTGAGCAACAGCTTGCCTCCTTTGAAGGTGCGCGCGTTTAGATCCATCCCTTTTTCGCGAGTACTTGCACACTCTGCACTACGATGTACTGCTGTGTCTGCTGCTGTAGTGTGCGTATCATATTACGAGTACAGAGAGCGGTACTATTTTTCAGTGTTTTACTGCTCTTCCGTCTGAATACGATTTTTTACCAGGTTAAGCACAGTAGTAGTAGCGTTGACCCGCCTTGCAAGCTTGCTGGTGCACTCTCACAGAATCCGTGCTACTAATACATACCAGGTAAGACTCTCTGTTCATAGCAAGGGTTTAGACTACCCCATGCCACCCTCTGGGCCAACACGCCTTCGGCGCAGCGTTGAGCACACGCGGCTGCTGAAATGACGAAACTATATCACTCGAGAGATTGAAGTATTTGATGCTGAAATTATCCGACTCAGGCGAACGCTCCGCGTATGGCGCATAGCTTTTCCCTCGTATGATAAGAGAGTACAGGTCGGCCTCTGTGACATGCGGCATGGAGGGGCATGGATGCGGCGATGTTCCGGCCACGCCGAGCATTGCCGTTGCCACATGCATTGCCACTGAGCTGTAAGAGTAGTGGCAACTCTATTATTATTGAAAGTAGCGTTAGGGCTGCTACTTCTTTCTGCGTTATGGCTGTTGTTCAGCGTTGCCTGCATAGTACGTTACTGCATCCAGCATCGCTGCGAACGGCACGATATGTGTGTACGGCGTGCGGTGTGCGGTGCTAATCTGATTTGATTAGTGCTGAATTCTCGGCGGTGCGTCTGATTTGCACATATCATACCAGGTACGCGCGTTTCGACTGAATGAAGCTGAATGCTCGGGCTGTTTTTCAGCCGATCACAATTATTTGCGCTGTAGGCAGAACTGAAAGGGTTCCCTTGTACCTGGTATGTACGTGTAGAAAGCACGCTTTTGTTGTCTCGTTTTACACTTGCACTTATTTATACTTGTATACTGGCTCTGGAGTAAATACCGTATACCAGGTATACATTTACGTACGAGGTCTAATATAGTCTACAACAGCAGTGGCTCGCTCTGCACGTATATGCAACACGTATGGCACACGTATGGCGAATGACACTGTTACCCCTGTTTTTCCTGTATTAGATTCGTGAGTCGGTGGAGTCTCACGACTAATAACTACTGGTAATCGGTAGCGTCAAGTCGGCTGATGGCCAGCCGACTTGGCGACTTGAGTCAAGCGAGCGAAGCGAGCCAAATCAGCCCCCCCCGCGCCCACAAGAGAAACAATACTTCCCGCAACTAATAGTCCCTCCTATAAGTATGGAAACCCAGTAAGTCGGATAGTCGGCACCTCCGGGAAACGACTATTAATATGTATTAGTCCATCTATTAACTACGTAGTCGGTGACTAAAGTCGTACCGACTCACAGCTCTTTTAGTGTCGTAGTGTTTCCAATTTCCATGTGTTTGTGCTCTTCACATCAAAATGATATTTCCACCCGTCTACATCCAGCACAACCAGTGTCCCTGCCGATGTCTCCTCCCTCCTCCGTGAGAGAGACGAGCTGTGTGGTCACAAACTGCAAGGCAGAGATACTGTAGTACAAGTCGCAAATACAGCAGTAGGGATATTTGTAAATTTCTGGCCATGCAATGCCAAACGCAAACGAAAGCGGAACATAAGCAAGCCAGCACACTAAACAGCTTGCGAGGAAAAAATAAACGACGAAACAGAAAGAAGTTAAAAGCAAAAACTAAAATGGAAAGAAACGCAGTGGGGGGGGGGGAGAGAGGTACTCAGGAAAAACAAAAATTGAGTGGAAGAAAACACAAGGCAAGAAAACACGAAGACCGAAAAACTAGTAAGCAAAATAGATAAGTCATCAACAAAACAGATAACATCATCCAACCAGCGTCGGGGGTATTACCCATACTGGGTTCCGAATGTACGTACTGATGTAGGGTTAGGAGCATTGCCGCATGGTCCATCACCTGATTACTAGGTTTAGGTTACTGTTTCTTACGACAGCGGTGCCCATACCGCCATCATCGCTCTCATACCCAATACTATTTACGGGGGGCCATAGTAAATACGACCTACGGTACACACAAAAACCTATATATCTACCTTTTTTACTAACAATATTTGGTACTGTTTACTATGGTCCCCCGTACTAAAACGAACATAAAAAATAAATGTAAACGAAAGCACATGAACAAAGCAGATAACACCACCCAACCGGCGTCGGGGCAGCACCCAAAACGACTTCCGAATGCGACTATTAATATCAAAGATGAAAAAGGTGTAACATCAGCCGTCGACGTACGACGTAAAGTAATATGAATACAGTACGCGACAGCAGTTAAGAATCTCCTATTTTGGCGAAGACTCGCGACTTAATGTGATGTCAACGTTGAGCACAGGCTCTTAAAGACTATTATATAGGATTTAAAGTGGCGTCCTTGCTGAGCACAAACGCTTAGCTGTAAATTCTTAAATTACATGAAAACTCAGCCTGAAGTTCTTAACTGCCAAATTCTTAACACATGTCGCGTACTGTACTATACGGATGGGAGCGTTGCTGCCTGTTCTGTCCAGTACTTTCTTGTATCCGACGACGGCGGTGTCTATGCCGCCATCATCGCCTCCATATCACCCCCAAGGGTAACGAAAAGGGAATATAAAGAGGAAAGGAAAAGGGGACGAAGATTGGTGTTTTTCAAGCAGCAGTTGTATGAATAGTAAAAAACATAGTCTACACACGGAGTGTGATCGTCTATGATATGATCCCTGGTGCGTATATTATCATAGTCTGGTCTGTGTTCCCTGCTGATCCCTGTTCCCTGATCCCTGCCCAAAGATCAATACTCTTCCAGACTTTGCTTAATAGATCGAGTTCGGTTTATTTTCGCCGACCTTTTCCAATAATCCGTCGCCATCGGGTTCAGAGACGATCTCCAACGATGGCCTTTTTCTTGAAGCACGAGCAGATGACAGACGACACACGCTGTTCATGCCAGCTGACGTGTGCTCGTGTAATCTTGCCCACCTCCCACCCCCGGGTTTTCGGCTAACTCTATCCCCTTGATACTTATTTGATGCAGTTTATTACGGGGGACCATAGTAAACAGGACCTACGGTACACACAAAAACCTATATATTCTCCTATTTTTGTTGAAAATATTTAGTCCTGTTTACTATGGTTCCCGTGAATAGTACGCCGCTATTTTGACGGCACCCCGACTCGACCTTCGTCTGATTCGTGCCCTAGCAGGGAGCGGGGTGTGTACCATCTTATTTTCTCCACAACAGGTTGTGATTCTATTCAGACTGGCCGTCGCACCGCACTTTGTCGACGGAGGTCAATTTGCGAGTAGTGGCAACGGATTGGACGCTTGAACGACTTGAACGTTGAACCGAGCCGAGTCTAATTAGCAACTCAACCCCTTTGGAACCCCAAAACCCCTCCCTGTACTAGCCCCGTTTAATTTGTCCCCAAAAATGGGTTTCCAGTTGTAACGGGGCCTTGGGAAAGGTATGCAAGGGGCCACGGGTCGGGCTGTTGACTGTTGTTGCCCATTGTGAGGGTCAGGAAGCACTTCCTTATGGAAGTGGGATAAACCCAACCCTCAATCCTAACCCATACCCAACACAGGCCAGAATCGGGGTAGAAACGCCGCTGCCAGTAGTTCTAACGAAGTGTACGGTCGGAAAAATCCCAGAATTTTCTGATCTTCTCTTATTGGCCAGGACGGCAATTCGCGGTCCGCGCTTTGAAATCGTGGTCGGCAGGTCGGAATTTTCTCGCTCGATGCGCAAGCAGCCACGTTTATGGCCAGTTTTGTCCCTTTTTGGCTGCGTGTCGGGATTAGGGTTTGGGGTTATATAGGGGTTGAGTTGGTTCTACGCCCGCACCTTGATCCCTCTATACTCGTAGGAAGTCCTTTCTTGCCCGCAAAGTCATGCATTAAGTGAATCGCCCCGACCCCAGGACGATCAGTCCGTTCGTTCTTTTGTTAATGTGTATTCCGACCTGAGGCGGGCCACTTGTGGGGGTCAAGGTACGGACGTAGACCCAACCCTAACCCTACCCCTGACCCCAACCTGCAGCCAAAATGGGTCGAAACTGGCCAGAAGCGAAGCTGCCTGCTTGCGCATCGAGCGAGAAATTTCTGAAATGCGGACCACGGCTTTCCTCTCTGGCCAATAAAAGGGGGTTATTTTTTCCCGCGAATTTTTCTTCGGGACATTTTGTTAAAGCTAATGCCTTCTTCCTGGCCTGTAAGAAAAAATAGTTTTTTTGCTGGGGAATTATCACTCCTGTCCAGTAAAAAGGGAGTATTTTTTTTCTGGAATTTTCCGTCCGAACACTGTTAAATTTCCTGTCTTCCTGGCCAATAATAAAGAAAGCAGGAGAAAGCGGGGGAGGACAGGAAGAGCTCTGACTCGAAGGAGCAAGGTGCAGATGAGGGCGGGACCCACCC
>JBBMKB010099084.1:0-10527 GCA_037833945.1 Alaria marginata | reverse complement strand
TTACTAGGAGCATAGCGATCGACACCAACCGCATGTTGCATCATGACTCGACAGCACTAACCCGAGCATCAGGCCTGAGCTGGACCTCTGCTGGTCTGCGACATATACAGGGAGTACACAGGGAGTATAACGTGTCTAGAATAGGTACAATATGCTCTATTTCGTTTATGCGTCCTGAATTCCATAGCTGTCTGTCTTTACAAACTCCGTAACAAGCAATCGAAGTATCACACGCAGCTTGCAAAGCTGAATTTCGACGAAATTCCCTTTGTATTGATCTCACAGCTGAAGTGTATTTTTCATTTTCATAACATAATACATACATCATCCATGCATCGTGTTTGCCACCCAACAATGAAAACAAAATAATGTGTTCTGTTGGTGCGCAGGCGGAAAAGTGCTTCCAGCCGTGTAACTTCGAACTAATGGAAAGAAATGCGGACCTTCCAAACACAATGAGGAAGATATATAATATTAATATTGTCAATTGAGCAACACGCCAGATATAATGCCAGGCATATTATAAGAGGCGAATACGTAGTAAACCATTGTACATCGTATCATAAATAAACTGGTGAAGATGCGTGGAAATTTGCGAGCCACCAAGAGGAGCACCAAACAATGATGATACAGAATCAAACCAATGTGACAACGAAATTCAGAAGGGAGAAGCAGACAAGGAAGCAGGCCGCCAGACATAAATGACGTACTCGTTCGTTATTGTTTTCCAGAAGGGGACCTCGAGTAAAGTTGTCTGGGTAAGGCGGCATTCCGATATATGGCGGTCAAAATCGCTTGGCGCGACTGGGGGATTACACTCATAGCCTGGAATTAATCAGGCGCCCCCCCCAATAAGATAAGGCGGCCACTCTACTCTGGCACATTACCGCCTTACTGGGGAACCCCTACTGTAATGTTGGGCTGTGAACAATCTGTTGTCAGCATTCTACCATATTTCGTGGGTGGTGGATTGCCGGGTGTGCATGTATTTGCACCAATCTCATAGAACGTATCGATGGAAAGCACCTCTGCGCAAGGCACGAGGCCCAACGTACGCACTACTACTACAACATAACGTACTGCAGCTGGTGTAGACGCGTCGGTGATGAAGTGATCAGCTGCTGCCACTGCTGTATACCACTGCTGTGCCGGTGCCGCTTTCTGTGCGGCCTTTGCTACTACTGCTGTGTGTGCCGCATAGCGATATGACAATCGATCTGCGCTATCGTGCATCCCAGCCGAACGTCGTGATTTCCGAAAGGTTGGCTGTAGGGATGATTGACGACACAAGTCAACCCATATGGCGTAGCGGTAGACGGTGCGGAAAACATTACCTCGCTGGCTGTGTTTATGGCGTAATTTTGCTGCGCTGCTACCACGCACTGCTGCGACTGGTGATGAGGGCACGAGCAAATAGGTCACACGACGCGCAAGGCAGACGCAGCGAGTGGCTACTACGTATATTCCGGTCAGTATTCTCGAAATTCAGACGCGGACTATAAATTCCACAATATTCTAGAAAATCGAATGAATGAATGATTGCTGCCAATGCATGCGGACCGTAAACAAATCCTAGCCATTCTAGAAATGAGAATAGCCATTCTAGCAATGAGAATATACATGCTGAATAGCGCCAAGTTCATCGTGCGCTGGGCTAACGAATTTAATTTGCATTATTATATATCTAACAGGGACATGATCTCCATCGAAGGTGAAAACGAATAAATAATTTCACTCTCACGCCACTACCTGCGGTCGGGTTTTGGATTAAAGACCACGCCCTGTCAATAATTATCGGTCGAGGACACTCTCACTTGGCTCGCACGGGTTACACGGCCTTCAGGAAAACAATATCGTGCCAGCTGTGCAATGGCCCTTTGGCTCTCCTCGGTTGGCTTGCTTTCAATATTGTGGCTGTTTAATGAGCTAACGGTTTTGCTGAGCTACCGCCATATTGGGAAACACACATCCTCGGTGAAGGCAAAGAGGCGACAGGTTGTCGGCTGCGTCAACCATCGTGTCCGAAATTCTCAACCCGGACATTCCGATTGTCACAATATTGTCATCAGCGGACTTGCGGCTTTGGCAACGCTCGACTTACACCGGCTTTTTTGTTTGTATTGAGAAATATGGTCTATTCGCCAAGCTGTCGTCACATTCCGCTCCGAGGATGGTGTAATCCAGCTCTCCATGCTCAGATACCCTTCACCTCTCAGCTGGGCTTGATAGCAGTGCCATAGCAGGTATAATATATTAGATACCGCGGTTTACCGCAATTTCCCGCGATGCAACGATCACCCCACGGAAAACAACCGACACATCCGACGTAGGCAAACTAACTGCAGTACCACGAAAGGTGTTACACAAATCCAACCTCATTGAATCGAACTGTTTGTTTTCGAACCGGGTACCCCAGTTAGAGTCGCCACCACAATCGACAGCTCACGTGGAGCCCCCCCAACGCAAAGAAGTGTGTCGCAGTAGGTCGGACAAGGAGAGCTACAAGAAAAAGGGTGCGGCACGGCGCGACAGACTAGCACGAGCAGATATTATGAAAGGACGCAAGGCTGTGTCGGAGCCAAGAGATTAGCATTCGCACAAAGATCCCGAAAAAGGCATGGCAATAAACGGAAGGCCCTTTTCTCTGTGGAAGGGGCCAGCCAAATCTAGACCACTCATTGGTGCTATTAATAATATTTTCCCCTGCTCTGTCCGATGTCTCTGTAAGACATGGCACACTGGACGGAGTGGCGTACCAATTCCCCATCATGTATTGTTGCGTGCCCCAGAAGCTGCACTTCTTGATATCCAGCAGGCGCTCAGACGGTGGCACGTATACCGCGCTTTTATGTTAGTTATTTGCGTGCGTACGGGGAGGTCGATTTGTAACAGACCAACTATGAGCCGACGTAGGCCTGGTTTGTTCACCGGTGCGGGGGGTCTGTTCACCTGCTGCCAAACTGGACTATATGAAACAACTCGCACAAACGCACCTTTGTTATCGGTTTGGGGTACGATACCGGTATGGGCGATGAGAGTAAGTATTAATAGTAAACACCTTTACTGCGCATCACTTTTCGTATCGGACAAGAAGGTCCACATCGCTGTGCCGCATTCCATTGCACGTAGAAATCGCCACGTATTATATTGTCACTACGGCACTTCTGTAGGTTTTGCCGAGGTCTCATCGTACCAAAGGCAGAACTGGAGGAGTGATCACCACCCACCTAGGGCAGTATTCACCCGATCTCAAACTTTTCATAGCTTATTTGGTCCAAATGCTCTCTTGACCCCCAAACATTGTGTTCCACCTGAGTGCTTCTCAAGCCAGAGCCAAGCTATGGTAGCTAGGATATATGTGGGCCTAAATAACTGTGACTGGCAGAGCTCCTCAATCTATATAAGTTTTATATCGGACACCTCCGCAATGTCATTTGTATAGTCGATGTATACCTAGCCCATTAGAACCTTTGTCCGGTTGCGCTCACATCTCTTTCTCGAGTTCGACTTTCGGGTGTGGCACAGATCTTCTCTGGTAGAAATCCCACAAACGTTTGACACCTCCTCTCGACTGTAGCATGATCCGCTAGCCGAACAACTACTATGTGCTTGCCAACGAAGATTGTCGTCGGTCAGGCGTTGAACGTTACAGCTGATCGTCTCATAATAGGTTACGAGCCTTGTCATTGTGCAAGCACGGGTCACACTTACCTACAAATGGCCAGCTCACAGAACCTGTGGTGGAGACAAAGGCTGACACAATATGACTGGGTAGAGGACACAGACTATCTCCCAGCCGGTTCGCCTATGATGGTTCATCGTCGCTACTCACGTGTGTTCGTTGCTTACAGGCTTGAATTGCCACGCTCCGATGAAATACTGAGAAAGACTGCATTGCTTCATCATAACCCATATGCCCTCTACAAAATATGCCGCCCTACTCCTATGGAAACTTTCTTATTTCCTATTTCCAGGTAATTACGTATACCTAACAGGAACTTGCCGGCCTTCCAAGGCAATGCCATAACACTGACTGGACGACGAAATAAAAAAGTAAAAAAATGTAGAAAAACAAATCAACACCACAGAATATCGTGCCCGTCATCGCCGAAGACCTTGCATTCAAGATACGTATCGGTCATCCCACGACATGATATACTGAATGCACCGGAATCTAAGCCAAAAGTATAAAGAAACCCGACCAGACAGTTCGGCATGCTCAACAGGTTCCCAGTACACCGGAGCCGAGAGCGGCGCAGGATATCTAATTCGACAGCTCAGACAGCTACGGACAGCTCGCATACACCAAAGCTAGGAAGCACGAAACACCTTGTAAGATTTTAGCGCGCTACGTACGCTGAAGCCATGGAACGCGAAGAAACCCGACCTAACCGCTAGGATCGTCAAAAACAGCTCCAGTGCTCCAAAACGGTGTAGGCAGAAGATCGGATCACGGAGGCATTGAGTAATGTATGTCCGAATAAACCAGGCCCTACCTAGAATGGCTGCGGGCCTCCTGATGTGGCTGTCGTGTGCAACGGAGTCGGTTATTGTCAAGTGCGCAGCTTACACGCAATACTATTAGAGGGAAGTCAGTCAGCCCCCTCAGTACTGCAGCGCAGCAACACGATATCGCCCTACATCGTCCCAGGTGCCTCAAGATGGAGCTACTCCACCGTAACCCATGCGCGGCTAATACTCTCACGATGCAAGAAACGTCTACACATTTATGCTCAGCAGAGCCTTTGGGTATGTCTGGCTCGTGTGCGTTCCCTTTTAAGGAGAACACAACGAGTCAAGAGTGCTCTCCGGGTCGGAGTTGCGTTACGTATATTTGAGACACGTCGACGATCGTCAAAGCCCTACTCGCGAGATCGGCTGCCGGTTTGCCCCCTTTCCGATATACGTAACTCCAGGAACGCTGACAATACTCCGCAGTGTTTGAATGCTGGCCTTGACAAGCACGCCGATTGGTTTCCTGAAGACGACTTCAATGGCAATTGTGATCCCGGTTGCCGTCAACCAGCTCCTGGATAGTGCAAAAGCGCGAAATGCATTTGATCGAACGTTTTAATCCTACCGGGGTGCAGTAGGCTGGCAGCATAGGTATCGACCGGGGGACATGATTGAGGACGCGTCACAAAGAGAATACTCGCCGAGCCGCGCAGCCGTCTTGCGCTTTCTGCCCATCTTGTTGGTTAGTAGATTGCTCGATCGTCGGTTTGGTCAGTTGACGTGGTGGTGTTAGTCACGTAGTTGGTTCCGCGCCATGCGTCAATGGCTGGTAAAACGTCAGTGAGATGGTAGGCTCCATACGACAAGTAGACACAACAATATCACGTCCAGTACGTTCCTGCAAACCGTCATCAAACCCTTGCCATATCGGATACGTTCCCGCAAAACGTTATTAGTTGGCGTATAATGGTTGTTTTCGTAAGTCATAGTTGATGTGGTTAACCTACCATATGGTTGGCCTGTCGTACGCAAACACGAAGCAGAGGTTGATCCACACAGCCGTTCCAACATATAGTCCGAGCCACACGTATGCGCGGATGGTGAGCTTCCTTCGCAGATTGTAAACCTCAGGATTATGCCATTGCAGAATCTCTTGCTTGCGCGTGGTCCTTCGACGTACAGAGCAAGCGGAAACGGAAGGTACGTTTGCCGCATATAGGCGCACATAGCAATGGTATGGGAAATGTCTGTATTAGCCCGTTGCTGGTATCCCAAGCGTGCCCAACGTAGGCTAGAAATATGACGGTCTAATGGGTTAAGGAATCCGGTATTCGTGCTGCGAGTATCACCTCACCCATCGATGGTCGAAGAGGAAACAACAATAATATGTACCGAAGCGGCCCAACCCTCTTGCACAGGTGAACACACGTGCAGTCTACTCTTTCATTTATCGATTTCGCTGTATATGAACTTAAGCACTCCCCCCGTTCGGAACACCAACCTTTTGCAAGCTTGTTCCGCGCGGACTAGAGCTTGAATCCGCGTGGCGGCTTCA
This sequence comes from Alaria marginata, assembly GCA_037833945.1. Classification (NCBI taxonomy): domain Eukaryota; class Phaeophyceae; order Laminariales; family Alariaceae; genus Alaria; species Alaria marginata. Next base: position 4,517 of record JBBMKB010099084.1, on the reverse strand, counting down.
TCGTGAACACTCGACACTGTTTTTTTCCCGACCTGGTCGTCGGAAACAGTTTTCCGCGTGGATGAACGCCTACCTGATCGGTACTTCTTGGCCCACGATAGCTGCAGGATAACGGACAGTTGGGGGTGGAATTAATTGTAACTATTACGGGGGACTATAGTTAATAGTACCTACGGTAAATACAAAAACCTATATATTCACCTATTTTTACTAAAGAACAATATGTGGTCCTATTTACTATGGTCCCATGTAATAGTGCATAAGGTGTCTCGTGTATCGGAATGTTGCCGTTAGAGAAGCACATGATCAAGGTGCAGGCAATGATATCGGTGGTACAAAACCCTTTGTTTTGCACGGAGTCCGATTTCTGGCATAAACCGATGATCTCAAACACGACACGTGTTCGTCTCTATCCTCCTCTGACAAAAAATCAATATATCGCACCCGAGATATGGAGGTCTTGTTCGATGCATTCATGCTCGGGAGCAGCTCTTGCTGTCATCGAGGCAGCAACGAAAACAACACACGTTGGGTAGACGACGGTTTAGCGGGTGGGCGTGTAGCCCGCGTTCTGGCACACAATACTAACGTTGCGCACGCTTATCGCCCAGGTAAATGCGAGGGATTCGTGCAACAGTAAGGACGCAAGTAACAACTTGTTGAGGGAAAGGGCGATATCGGACCCATAATATAAGGATGATAAGATCAACCAAACCTAACTTACCTCTTCGTGTGGGTGAGTGGAACGCCTTGCAATGCTTAGAGCTTAAGCTACAGCACGACGTAGCAAAAGCCGATTTTGAGCTTTTAATAATCGGCGAAACAAGTGGGTGCGGCCCGGGTATCGGTGCTTCGCTGGTGACGTTTGCAATGACTCACACCAAACAGAAAGGTCAATCGTCGTGCTCAGTATATAGAGCTCTCGTCCACCGCTTGCGAGAACAGACCGACGATCGTACCGTATAGCATACGACAATCTTGAGCACGGCCAAACCGAACATGCACGACTCCAGCCGGCGTTCCTTCACTTCCGTCGACGCTCTCATCTGCATGTCGTGGAAGTCCATCATCGCCTGCAGCAGACTCACGCTGATCTTCGTGAAGGCCAGCCCAACCACGGCTTGGAAGTTCAGCAACGAAAACATGGACGTTCTCGCTGCAAGAAGGGCGTCTGGAAATATGAAGTACGTGTGTGTAGCAGTAGGCGGGCGCATCCGGGTAGATCAGGACACCAGATTCCGAATAAATATATGCACGTCCACGTTTGCTGCAGAACCGCGAATGACCGAACTGTCGATACCTTCCCCTGGCGCATTGATTGTTGTCTTGACGAAACGTCCGCCGTTTGTGCCTAGCGGCTTAAAGTTCATCGGTTTACGGCCGTCAGCATCATTGTTGCCCCAGGAAGAGTCTCGTATGCCCTCCAACGAATCAATATTGTGATGGTGCTGTTACTGCTTGTTCGTGCGACACCAGTTTCACTCAAACGAACAGCGTATGTATACAACTTAAAGAATGCGCGGCAAGGAATTTCTGCGGCCCGTCATCGGTGTTACCTATCGTCAGTATTGCAAGGAGAATATTCGCCCCGTATGAAATGATGAGGACTTGACGAAGAAGTGTGTTCCATCCAGACACAACTGATAGCGCCATGCAGACCAGGTCGAGCAAAATCTGGGACATGCATGCGAAAACAAGCCCCCTGCAAGCATGTCAAGACAAGCACTTGAGTCAGGTGTGGGGCCGTCCGTGGGGAAATTTCAAACTTATAGTTCGATGTTTTACAGGCGACTCTATATATCGATAGTAACATGCACTCAAACGGAACCGATAAAATGGGTGACATCGGCTACTGGCTCTGGGTGTTCTCCGAGCCCTCACCTCATAGGTTCCTCAAACATATCACTGGGACCGAACGAGAGCAGAGCATCGTTTTGGAGAAGCGCGTACATCCAGGCGACCAAAGGAGGGATCGCGTTCTCCTGGGACATTCTACGGATACTGAAGGCGGGGACTTAAACGATTAAATCACAAAAAGAATGCGATCACAAAATCTGGTGCACAAAACCTACGCCCAGTATTTCCTGAGGTAACAGGACATATCCCCTAGTCCAGCCACCTACAGTAGAAATTCCAGTTGTAGAGATCACTACAACCTAGATACCTTCCGCGAACTGCGTCGTGGCCAATATCCCCACGACGTTTTTCGGAACCGCTTGCAGCCGCAGGAGAAGGTGCCGCCGATTGTATCAGCTGAAGTAAAGAGAGAAAAGCATTGTCGCGGTGCCTTGATTTAACGTCTCCTCCACCAGCGCCCTCGTGCGCCGTTGTGGGCGCCACGCTACCGTTGAGCCCCACGCCACTGTGTCGTACACGTGAAAGACAGACAAACATTCGGGGTGAATCAAGTGTCCCTTGTCGGCGACGGCAAGACATACCTCGAACTGTTGCGAGTAAGCGAGCACAAAGTCGGGGGACAGAGGTCGGGTACAGGGACATACTTGCGTTCACTACTCCAAGCAAGGAAAAAAATGGACATGGGCGCCGGTTGACTCACCCTTGTTCGGAACTTGATACACCGTCTGCTTGTTTGTGGGCCTGCTGTCGGTGCAATAGGGCAATATTGTGCCATTTGTCGTTCGTCGTTATGGATTGTGGTGGCGTAGCCGCAGCCTCGAAAAGGTATGGGAGAAGGATGGAGCCCGGTATTGTTGCCGCGGACCTGTTTTCATGGAGAAACCAGAGGCGCGAGTTTGGGCAGAAAATAGAAAGGCGCACGCGTTTTCCCAACTGATATATTTAGACAACCAGAAGACTCCTTGACAAGCAGGGGCGGGGGGTCGCGGTTGTAAGATCGGCCAGAAAATGAGGAATAACATGCTATTATATATCCGTGCCACCGATCGATTGCTCTGATGCGCAGCAGGTGGAGGTTCACATCTAGCGGCTTTCAAAAGACTGACCAATGCTTGAGTAACGCCAGCGGCGAATACCGAATCAATACGTACATATACTTACGAGCGAATACGAGGTTCTTATTTTGACGATGGCAACACAATCTGAAAAAATAGGGACCCCCTTTGAGATGGCGGAAGCCTGGAAGCCTGAAGCCTCCGCCGTCACGGTTGATCCCCACACTAATTTTAAGACACAAAATCCGCACTAACTTCACAAGATAAAAAAGATCCGAAATTTCAAATCGTCAAACTATCGAAACATAGATTTCCGAAACTTGAATCATAATCGAAAAGTGGTCGAAACTGAGCGAAATAGCCGCTACCACACTAAATTCAAGGTTACGTTTTTTTTGCAAAACTCGTGTAGTGTTTCTCAAAAATATTTAAGCAAAAACGATAACGCCAAAAAAAGGAGGGACCTATTTTTAGATGGCTGAAGCCTCGAAGCCTTAAGCCCCACCCGGCATGGTTGTTCGCCACACTAGACAAAAATAAATCTCACTAAGTTCAAGATAAAAAATCCGAAAAAAAGGAGAAAACAAACACATTTCCGAAACTCGACCCAGAATCGAAGAGCGGTCAAAACCTGGCGAAAAAGCCGCTGTTACACTAAATTTAAAGATTAAAAAAAAAAAAAGATAACAAAACCAACGGGGCAAAGGTCGGAAGCAGGTTCCCGAAATCGAAAAAAGGCTTCCGAAACACGAGTTATATTCCAACAGCAGCTAATACTAAGCAATATAGGCGCTGCCCTACAAAATCAAGATAAAACGGACGTTTTGTTAGCCACAAAACTGTATTCCGGGGTTTCTCGGCGCGATTTGCCGGTACAGGGGAAATTCCTCGCACGCACTACCTTATACGGGCTGCTCTCATTGGTTAAAGCACCGCCATATACCCGCGGATGGCGCAAAAAGCCTGGGTACACCAGCCAATCGCGTTAGCTGGAACCGCTTTTAGGCATTATTTTCACAATTTTCTGGAGTGCAGAACACCGCTCGATACATACGCCTACCAGACCTGGGCGCGTTCAATGCCGTCAACAACCACCATAGCACTAAACAACAACAGTATACATACCGTACGTCCTTCGGAGCAATAGCAATCAACGACCAGAGCACTACTCTCGAAGGCCAAAACACACAATGGGGTGGGGCCATCTAGAGGCGGCGTTGTCCCCTGCTGCGGGCATCCTGAACCCTCGGTAGACGGCGGGACCAAAGAACTCGGCGCGTCCTCTCGCCGAAAGGTCGTGGCTGACTGCGCTTGGGCCCTCCCCCCTCCTTCTTTGGAGAGCGAGTGTATACATATGCTTCGTACGTGCATAATACTACTCAAGTATCTAGTACACTCGTGCTCTTGCCTAATACCAGGCGGTCTAATGGTATTTTTCACGTTCGCTCTCCTCGCAGTAATGCTCGTTGACTGATTAATACGCATACACACATACATATACATATATACATACATACAAACAACATACTACAACATACATACATACATACATACATACATACATACATACATACATACATACATACATACATACATACATACATA
>JBBMKB010099061.1:0-22400 GCA_037833945.1 Alaria marginata | reverse complement strand
TTTTTTTCTTGGTAATTGTTGTGTATCGCATGTTGAACTTATGTCTTATGAAAGCCACGTAATAAGGGCCATTATTATAATCAAGCAAGGCAAGCTATGCCTAATATACTGTACCAGGTACATATTAATAGTTTTTTTCAACCTTCGTTTTTCATCATTTCTAAAGGAAATCAGGAATAAATTGATGTTTTTGGAAGTGTACAACAAATAGTCATTCTTATCGAGCAACGTTTGTCCAGATTTTCCGAGGATTATTTCCAAAAATATACAACAGGACAAAACAGGACAAAACAGGACATGTCCATATTTCGGAATTGTAACCGATTGAGAAATACCTGCAACGCTTCGCATGTCAATATTTCGGAAAATCAACGTTGAATAAATGGAAATACAATAAAATGGCTGAAACTATATACGATACACGGAACATAAGGAACATTAAAGGGATAATTACGGTAAAATGCCCTTCGGTAAGATTACACGGCCATTCTATGGAAATATTTAGTCGAAGTTCCACACTTCCCTTTTTTTCTGGCATTTTGATTTGAATATATCAAAATAAAAAATAAAATGGGGGGATATTTTCGAGCCGAACTTGCTTCGATAAGAATCAAGGTGGGATAATTGTTGCAGTGGGGAAAGGGTTATTAGACCCATTCGACTTTAACCCTGGAATCTGAGCTTCCACGGGCTCCAGATAGCGAGCACACCGTGCGAGCCTGACACACACACCAACCTCCTGACCGGCCTGTCCTGCAGTAACATGAGGTACAGACCGGTCAATCAAGGATCACACACGCCGGGTCGTATCGGGTATAGCGTACGGATAACGCGCGGTGAGCTACTTTAATGGCGTCGGTGCAAGACATGCATGCATCGATAATGCAACTGTTGGGAAGACGCACCTATCAACACCATATATATATCTACCTCTCCTGTACCGTTTGGTGCTATTAATAATATATCCATGACAACGGTCCCTCTTTTTCCGGCCATAATGAAAGGTACAGTAGCTGCAAATCCTAATAGGCCATGCGCAATCCTACAACAACAACAGTACAGATAGAACAAGTAGGGATAGGATACGTCAGCGAAGAAAAGCAGACCGCCAGAGGCGCGCTCCAGGCCCTTGTCTCTGCGCGATGTAAGTGGTGGACGCCATTTAAAAAAAGAAGAAGTAAAGACGACCACCCAAACTATAACCTGTGCATATGAGACAAGGTACTATATTAACAGTACTGGGAAATTGGTCATGGAGGTGTAAAAAAAACTAGTGACGACCACCCAAACTATCACCTGTGCATATCATATGAGATAATGTACTATTAATCCTACTGGGAAATTGGTCATGGAGAGGTAATATACCAGTAAGGCTGCCGTGGAGGCCGCCCTATAGAGGCATCTTGTAGTAGTAGCGGCTCAGAGCCACTCACTCGCTAGTGGCTGCGTTATCTGGTTCGGGGTCGCAAGCTTTCGGTCGTTGATTCTCGCGACGCATCGTCACGGCATTATTTCTCACACCACATATATATACACCGGTATCAGCTGAGGTACGAAACCGCTTGACCTATATATACTGAAGTAGTCTACTAGTGTAGTCAAAGATGTCGGGAGACAAGACTTTCAATCCTTGACAGACAGCAGGTTTGCCTTGACATGCCGTGACTGACACCCAACTACTAGGTTTTAGTGTAGAACACTTCGGCCCTGCACCCTTGACAGCGCATGTTTTTCCTTGCTTGACATGTCTCCAGACATCTTTGACTGTATGTAGTGGTCTAAACCGAATATTAGGGGAAATAAATAGGTACCCCCCCTTTGTCGTAGGTCGTACCCTAAATTACAGTAGTACGTCGTCAGCGTCGTCAGCAGCTGTGAACATACCCGTTTCCACATGCTAACGAAACAATGCGGTAATAATGCGGTGTACAACCTTCCTCGTCGCGCCCGCGGTAGCTTAGTGATGAAAACTTCGCAACTTCAACAGTAGTATGCGTATGTGATGGTCAATTTCGTGAGTTGGAATTCACCAACGTGTGGAGGTGTTGGTTCTCGTACAAACATGGATTGCAGATAGTGGCTAGCGCGTGTAAGCACAACTCGGCGAAAGTCGACGAGGGAAAAAAATGCTGTACTTTCCCAGTGAACAAAAGTGGAGGCATTTGTCGTAGTGCGGAGGGGGGGGTGAGAACCCGCCATGTGACCCAGGACCTGGGTTACAAAAGGGAGACAGCTGGAGAAGGAGAGCGCAAAAATATATTTACCAGGGACAATATACGACTACGTATGAGATGGAAAAAATAGGATATCTATACAATGCCGCCCGCTATAGACCGGCACACCCTAATCCCTTCTCTTTCCAGAGTGTGTGTACTCTGGTTCTTGCATAGGCTGCACGTTCCCGTCTATTCGTAAGTACAGCGCCCAGCTCCTACAAAAAGACGCTTGGCTGCTATGATACGTTTACTATGATATGGCGTGTTATAACATGTTGCACTAAAGATAAAAGAAAGGGCGTGAAACAGACACACCGCGGAACGTTTGGCAGAGTGACTCGGAATGTACCACCCCCCACCAGACGCGAGCACTTCAATCAAGGGGGCCGCCAGAGGCGCACATTGTTCTTCGATATATAATATGTTAGGAATACCCGCGGGAGGGAACGCGCGGCGATCTAGAAACACCCGAACTTCTTGGAAGTTCCTATTGAAGGGATGTTGGCCGGTATTGACGGGGAGAGATAAATCAAAATAAGGTACGTGCACTCGAGGTCCAGCGTAAATGTGTAGTGTTCCCATCAAGGCGTGTATGGATGCCAACAGTATATATATATACGCAGCAAATCAGCGAGCGTACGTGCAGGGGGTATAGGGTCTCCCTGATACCGGATACAACGCTTCGCTCGAGATGTGCAAATCCCCTAAAAACATGCTACACATTTTGAAGGCGGGTCGGAGGTTGTCCACAACGAACGGCATCAGGTGCTTTCAGCCCCACGAGTTTCCCACATGAAATACACAGCACCATACCACAACATAGAATATGATACGTTATATAATAGCGACCCCAGGCACGCTCATCCTGGATAATACGCAGTCGAGGGAACTAAATCTCAGTTGCCACAGTAAATCTCCTGCTGAATCTGCTCTTCTTAGTAGGCATCTGCCACTTTCGTCTATGGTTGGCACAGGGTGTGGCTGCACAGTCGCACAGTCCCTTGTCAGTTGAGTTGACATCAACCATGTATATCACGCAATAATCAATTACTCATCCATTGGTGTTCCCACCCGCCCAGCGTAGCGAGTCATGCGCCCATCAAACTCTTCTACATTTTGCCAGCGTGTCGGTACAGAGTACTTCAAACCTTTCTGCACCACCCCCCTCCCAAATCACCCCCGGCTGTACACAAACTACTGTAAAGTAAGTCTCGATTATACGAGTTCCTCAAACACAAGGAGGATGCTTGCAGGTCCGTAAGACTGCTGCCTCGGCCCCTCCAGCCAGCACCGATCGTCATACAGACCTAGAACAACAAAAGACAGGATGATACGATGACCTTACGTTTACCACCAGCATACTTGTGGTACGCGGTTCTATAATTAACCCGCACCATTGAAATGGAGGAAGCGGGCGGGGGGAAGATACCCATACCTCCTCTATCAAACTGGTCAGCAAATCGATGTAGGCTGGCACCGCCCACCAGTCCAGTCCGTGCATTCTCTCTATATACCCATGTGCCAGCGTGCACCCCGAAGCAAATCGATCGAACTATCAATCCGGCTGGCCACCTACGACTGGATGCGGGTTGACGACCAACCGCTCGCAGGCTGTTTGCCCTCTCTACATGCGTGCTATCGTGTATTCACCACAAAAAAATATAATATGTGTACACGAATACACCAAATCGAACAATTCTCCGACGTCCCCTACCATCACGTGCTAGTAGTCAACAACAACGAACACAGGGTTAAAAACAAAACCATATCACTCAGGGATGCAGTCGGTTGTGCTCGATCGAGATGGTTCCAAGTGCCCCGCCGTGCGAATATCCCAGTTCATATCCTACGGGGCGCCCTCCAGGTTTTGTAGAGAGGGCCCATTTCTATCTCACGGCCGTGGAGAGGGTCAGCAGCAACAACAGTAGTGGTGCTTACTTCGGATGTCGGTGGATATACACGATACGACGGCTGTGGGCCCGTGACATGGAATTTACCCATCGATACGTTTGATAGGGACGACACAAAACCTTTAACCACTACTGTAAAAAAGGTGTTGTCACGTCTCGCGTATTGAGCCCCAAACCAGAATCCGGGCAAACATTCAAACTACCTGGCTGAGCCATTAGTAACGGAAACGTACAATGGAACAAAAGAGGCTGCCTGGTACAAAAACAACAACAACAGTAGAAGTACCGTGAGGGTAGGCCGTCGCTACTTCTTCTCCGGGGCGGGGAGGACCGCTATGGAACGACTCAGAAAGCTGCACACCGCCGGGAAGATCGCGGCGACGCGACCTACGGTATTCGCCACGAGCCCGCTGTAGTACCTGTCCCCGCAACGCATCGACCCCACCGCCTTACATATACAGTTCGTGGGCAAAGATATGTCGTCTATTTTCGCACCCTGTGTGTTCTTGTCGGCTTGCTCGCTACACCTGTCCGGGTAGTCCAGGCCGAACATACTCTTCGTGGCGTCGGGGCAGGCGTCGAAGTTGTCCCTGGCCGACGTCTTGAAGTTCTTGATCATGTCAGTGTCGGTGGTGCCCGGATTGATGATGCTCACCTGAACGTCGAACACGTGCAGCTCGTCGCGCAGAGAGCGGGCGTACCCTTCCACCCCGAACTTCGACGCGCAGTAGGCCGATATCCCCCACATGGGGCACAGTCCGCCGGTCGAAGACATGAAGACGATCCTCGACCCGGGATTGTCCACGAGGAGGGGGAGGAAAACCTTGGTCATCCTCATGGTGCCGAGGAGGTTGACCGTGACTACATTCTCCGAGATCTCCAAAGGGGTGATGAGGGCTTGGCCGTTGCTGGCGACCCCCGCGTTGTTGACGAGGGCGTGCAGCTCCCCATTGTACTCCGTCTTGACGATGGAGGCCAAGCGCGCCACGTCTTCCGTCTTGGTGACGTCGCACTTCTCGGCCCTGACCCCCGTGACCTCCGCTTGCAGTGCTTGGGCGCCTTCGTCGGTGAGGCATCCCGCGATCACGGTGTACCCGAAACGACTGAGCTGCTTGACCACAGCGTTCCCGATTCCGTGGTCACATCCCGACACGACGACAGCCTTTCCCAGCCCGTGGTAGTGGGGTACGCGGTTGAAAAACATGGTGATTGCGACGGCGCTTGGTGTAGTGAATTAAGCTAGTTAAGGTTAGTCAAGGTTTTTTTTTTGAGGCGATGGAATCATTATTCATGTTCATGCACAGATGTGGCGTTTTTTGGGGGTTCAGCGAGACACCGCGCTCATTAGCCACACCGCAAGTCCCTCGCTATATACATATATACATATATATACATTCTCCTGCGGGGTACGTTCCTCTGCGGGTAGCCGGAGACACATTTTTCAGCTGCGGCAGTAGTGGCAGTTGATTTACTATGCGCGGCGGCTGCTGTTCTCTACAGTACGTATCATCCTACATATAAAGGGAACTGGCGTGCGGCATACGAACGTTTGACATTCGACCTCCTGGGAGGCGGCGTCAATCGAAATTCCACTCTCACAACACGGACAATCTTTCAAGATTCCTAGAATATCAGCGCCTACCTAAACACTTTGGAGAACTGTACTCATGAAGGTTGATTCAGTGAAGAACTCGTCCAGTACTTGCTCTACCGGCGAACAAGCCTATGACAGCTCAGGGTGAGCGAGAAACAACGCACCTGTGATATTTAGAACCTGGAGAAAACCGCGATGCCCTCCAAATTCCCCCAAAAAACCGACTAGGCCCATCCTGCCGCGATCAAGTATGTTTACGACCACCACTGACCGTCTAGTAATATGTTTTCGATCAATGATCGATGCGGACGGTCTACGGTAGCTCAGACTATTCTGAGTGCGGTGAAACATGACAAGCACATAACAAAAATACCGAGGACCTTCAAACCGACCAACTCCTATCACACTCCATCACTCGGTCAATTAACGAGCGATTATCGCAACCTAACCATGTTATTACCGTTAAGCCCACAGCCGCACATGTTTCAGGAGCAGCGCTACGTGCTAGATTCGTCGTTTGACGTCCGGTTCGACCTCGGGAGTATTCGAACATCACCTCTACTATTGCGGCCGCCAAAGTGTAGGACTATAAAACAGGTGGATGAGCCGAGCAAACCGAAGAATGGACGGAAGAGGCCACACGAACGGGCTCGAGGTCGATGGTTTGATCGAAAAACAGGAGACGCCACATGGTCTCCCTCTCCTCGCCGCTCTTGGGGCCGACGGTGCTGATAATCGTTCAGTTATATCGTATCAGCCTTCAACGTGAGCCACGTGCGTCTGAAAGGATGTTTGGGAACGGTCAGTCTTGCGTGCTACGGCGGCAGTACAGTACAGTAGCAGTGATGCTGTAAGCGGGGAACACAATTATTTGTGGGGGTCCTCCATACATACGGCCAAGGTTCGAGAAATAATGTTCGTAAAAACAAATAACAAAGCCCGATCGATCGACACTCCATATGGTCGACTGTAGTAGTACAAGGGGTCGGCAATAGGTGTACCGGGTACATATATATCGCGAACAACGTAATAACATACTCATCGGGTCTTGCGGTATTCGACAGCTTCTCGGGCGTGGAGCCTCGCCGGTGAGAAAACGCTCGGGATCAAAACGTGCGACCCCTGCCGTACATAGCGTGGCTCGTAGTAGTGAGTCATCCCACGGTAGGGGTGCAGCAATAACTCCCTGAGCTCCTGACACGAGGAGCTCAACATCTCACCCGAAACATGACTTTTGAAGATTTTTGTTCGCGCAACCCGACCAACACGCTACTGTAGTCCTAAAACAAATGAACTCGTAAAACGATATCACCAACCGGTGGTTCCTCACTTCAGGAACTCAACCGGGCAGGAACGTGTTAACCCAAAATGTGCAACCCCTACCGTGGGATAACTCTAGTAGTAGTGGAAGGTAAAAGCGTAGTAGGCGAGTAGTGCTGAGGAGGGGGTTTTGTTAGCAAGACGAGGAGTGTAGAAGGCATCACCACCCATCATCGTATTTTCCCCGTTAAGTTTTTTTTTTATGGAGGGACGAGCCCTACACGAGTAGACGCGACCCCCCCCCATCGTTTCGTGGACAAAGTAGAACGTGGGCAGAACGCAGACCTTCTGTGCGCCTTTCGGAAAGTCAGCTATGACACAAAACCACCAGAACGTCGTCAAACTCCAAACGTCAGGCTTTGAAACCAGCTTCGCGAACACCAAACTTCGCGGCAAGCTGACAGAACGTTGGCAGCTCCGCACGTTTGGGTGATATTTGACATTGCAAAAAATTGCTCAGAAGGTCGGCATTTTGCCCATATTTTACGGTGTCGACGTAACGGGGGGGGTCCTGTCTACACGTGTAGTAATCAGAACCAAGTACGGCTTAGACACAACAGGGGCGCATGTGGTTTTAGTGTCAGTCGTGGGTTCTGTTTGTTGCGTGTGGTCTTTCTCCCGTTATATATATAATGCAATGGATGTTTTGTGCGCGAATCTCCAAAAGTGCGGTGTTTTCGACTGCAATGAATGTCCTGTTTCATTTAAAACATATTGGTGGCGTACAGTTCGGCCGCCTTTTTTAGCACGTATATATTTAGGCGGAAAACAACGTAGGAGTGCTTGCTGTGGAATCAGCTTTTTTTTTTTTGCACCACCAGTGAAAGAAAGGGGTTGATAAACCCCGACCACCGGCCTCGGAACGGTAATTAAAATGTTAACGATAATTTTGTGTGTACGGTCAAACCACCTCGTTCTTTAAGATGAGCGAAGCTGGGGCGAGTCGTTTTGCACGATAACACGGCGACCACCCACGTCTCATTGGAGCAACCGACTTTCCGGCAAGTATCATACCATCAGGGGTCTTTTTTTGGCTCTATTGGTTAGTGGAGCCGAGTTGATGAAGCGTTCGGGTCGGAATAGACCTTCCACGATCGAGATCGTCTAGATCAAGCATGTGGTATACCTGTCGCTATGGCATGTTATGCAGGATCTGTGTTTGTAGCACAATTCCAACCCAGAAAATATGTGCTACATCATACAGATCATACGGATCCCACCCAGCAACATGATCTACCGTAGACCGCGCATATGGCATGTACAGATCAGGGATCTGTCATGTACAGATCAGGGATATGTCCGCCCGGAAACATACAGATCATGCCACAGGATATGGTTTGTACACTACAGTATATTAAAGTGCAGGCTTCGCCTTTGAGCCCATGTGCAGCGTGCCGCAAATTCGATTTTAGGTACTACGCCCTGGAACAGGTCACCGTAGGGGAAAACGTGCTGCAGGAGGCGTGTATTTTGCCGCAGACGAACGAAACACTTGATATTAAAGTGCGAGCTAAGATAGACGTAATATAGCTTATAGCACTTTTTGGACATCATATTTCAGGCTGACCGGTCTAGGGACTACCCTACCCTAAAATCATTCGAGCCCCGGTTATGGTTCTACAAGTACCCACAGTAGGCCATGGGTGGTTGGTTGCCCATAATAATAGCGGGTTAGGAGTATTATTCTTTCTCGAACCCACTTTTTTGTTCGTTTCTGGTGTACAGCAGTAGATCTCAGCAAGGAGCTGTCGGAAACAGTAGTAGGTGCACACCTATAATAATGACACCGTTACAGGTGGATGCGACAGCTGTTTATGTCCGAGTCCCGACTCTCGTGCTCGTAGGATACTGCAGACTGGAGAGGTGCAGCATTTAGTTTCTAGGGCTCCTCAAATCAAACTTGAGGAGCCCCTATACGCATTCTACGATAATAGAGGTACAACAGCATGTTTTTTCTGAAGCTCATCACTTGAGAAGCTCTATGCCCTACCGAAAAACTGATTTTGAGGAAAAACTGAAGGTGCAATCCGACGAACAAACCCGTGGCCCGTCTTTATACCAAAAAAAATGCAAATCTAGAATGACATTCAGACGAATTTGGGTTAAGGAGCCCCGTAGTCCAGAAAGTATAAACGCCAAAAAGTGCTACCTCTATCGTAGAACGCGTCCATACCTAATCCAAACAAAACGGATTTTGAGCAAACCTAAAAGTGCGATTCGACGCGCATACCCGTGGGCCAGGTATACATACATACAGAATAATCATTTTTGCAAAACAAGAAGGACATTTGCGAGACGACTTGCGGTATAGGACCCTCGTCATTCATAACCAATTACCAGTAGTATGACCCAAAAGCGCTACGGCGATCGTAGCACGCTTATTATCTCTCAAAAGTGCGTTTTTTTTTTATTATAAAGTTCTGTTTTAGATGGGCGTACAATTCCGCCGTGTAGCCTAAACCCCGACCGCCGCCTGGGAATCGTCTCGGTATTAATAAGTTACTGATAACTTTGTATGGACTGTCCGCCTCACTCATTGGTTGCGCGACGCGGCGCGGAGGCAAAACGTTTCTTTCGACAGAGTAGAATGACATTGGTTAGCTCAGGTTAGTTATAGTTTTCAGCTGGTGAAATGCTCCGACCGGACCAACGGCGGCTTGGCCACGACCTCTTCCATAACACATCGGGTAGATCACACGATCTACTGTTGTAGATCATCTGAATCCTATACCACTCTGTCCGTAGATATTAGCATCGTTTCGTATTCAATTCTACAATATAACGGACCTTATATTTACGGACAGAGTGGTATGTCTGTCGTCATGATACATACGTTGTGGAGGATCTGTGCAGTACAGATCCAACCCAGAAAACACGTGCGAGGTCATGCAGATGATGAATGATACGGATCTCCCCCTGCAATAATACGATCTCGACCGTGCTGGGTCAACGAGGGGTCTGTCGGTCCTGACCGACACAGGTCGTCACATGGGAGGCTGATCGGCCCGGTGTGTACAACCTTCGCCCGCGAAGCCATGTGCGGGCGTGTCGCTATTTTTGGCCTCGACACACGCACGACCACAAGTCGCCGCGTGGACAAACCGTGCTGCGGGTGTTCATTTTGCCGCAGGCGAACAGAACATTGGGTGGACCTTTCGGTGTGGACTCGTTCATGTCGGTGACACCCGTGTTTTTGTTTCTAACGATCAGCATCGGTATGCCCATTGTCCGCCGCGATTCTTCTTCTTGGAGAGGTTAAAGACAAATAGTTGCAAGAGGGTGGGACAGAGACGATCGATGGCAATAATACACTAATCGAGAAAGGCATACAAAAATGCCGACGCAGCGGGTACGAACAGTAATAATCTCGAAATCAGGCAGAACAAATGAATCAAGAATGTGTACAAAAACACGTGCTGTCATAAAAGAACGCTCGAGTACGAGCACTACACCAAGTAACACTATCCAGAGTGAGACAGCCACACTAACTACTACTGTAAGTATCAATTAAAGATGGACGAAATCGAAAACTAAAAATTGCGAAAGACTAAATGCTGAAGAAAAAGAGAGAGAGATGGATCCGGTGACAAAAAAGACACAGTAGCCAGGTCAGCAGTGCTAGCCTAGGTTTCCGAATCTACTGCGTAGTCCAGCCGGGAATCTTGCCCCTCGATATTGACACCCCCTTCTTACTATTCTCTTCGACATCAGTACTGGCTATATCTATCTGCTGTTGTTGTTGTCGCGTGCCCCCCAGGAAAACATAAAGACAAGACCAACCACACAAGCAAATGCTTCAAAATTGTACAAAAAATTGGGGCAACAATCGCATAGGCTCTACTGTACCAGGTACTGATTAGGCACACTGGCGCGTTGTCCTTATCTGCCCTTTCTGGTATCAGTACGTCTGCCCCACTTCCTTGTGATCATTCTTGGTATCCTCTGCGGTGTGGCGTAACCAGCTCCTCCCCGCGTCGCCCCTGTGATCGGTCGCGATGACACAGTCCGATACTGTGACGATCACCCGGTACCACTTTCCCACCTTCTCAGCCGACGTAGAACCGCACGGCCGCCTCTACTGCGACCAACACAGGTTGGCTTTCTGTGCGTCTCTCGGCCGTCCGAAACACCTTGGGGTCGTCTGCTTGTCTTCAGGCCTACTGAGTTATCCCACGGTAGGGGTTGCATGGGTTTGTTTTAGGACTACGTAGCGGATAGAAGTGTTGATCGGGTTGCGCGAACAAAAATCTTAAAAAGTCATGTTTCGGGTGAGATATTGAGCTCCTCATGCCAGGAGCTCAGGGGATTATTGCTGCACCCCTACCGTGGGATGACTCTACTGTAGTTCGCTTCTGGTCGACCTGTCCTCGAATTCTCCCCACCGCCGGCCGCCCTGAATACCGCGGCACTGGTTTTCCAACTCTCCTATTGGCTTATTAGCTTATTAGCTTATTATTAATAATACGGGGGACCATAGTAAATATGACCAAATATTGTTAGTAAAAATTGGGAAACATATAGGTTTTTGTCTCTACCGTAGGTCCTGTTAACTACGTTCCCCCGTAATATTAACAATACGGGGGACCGTAGTAAATAGGACCTACGGTAAACACAAAAAACTATATACTTATCTATTTATACTAACAATATGTGGTCCTATTTACTATGGTCCCCCGTAAAAGCTACTCACGACGCATACTACAGGTCAAGCCTGTAGTTTTGCTGATGGCCCTTTTCTTTAGGGGCTGTACACTGCACCCAGAAACTTATTTGGAGGACAAGGGGAAGTGCAACCCGATTATCAATCCCAGGACCAACCAAACCAATTGTAAAACACAGGTAGTGTCTTTTCAACGTTGTTGGGTATAGTTCCCCAGTTCAGAAGCCCCGCCGGTCACAAGTACTTTTGCTCAAAAATACTTCGTGCCTCTAGATGGTAGCACATCTTTGTATCATACAGGTATACCAGTACATTTTAAAGTAATTGGACTCTCTGTAAATCCAAGTAAGTTGTCCCCTAAAACCTTGGATGCACCCGCTCCTCGTGGCCCAAGTAGTAAGTACGTTTCATGCTGCTGCAGCGGGGTGCATCTATTTTGTTTTCTTCTTAAAACTCCGCGTTCGTTATAAAGTACGGTCATTTAAAGTGTGTGTGTGTTTTCGTTCCATTTATTCTGGGCGCCAGATGTTCGAACGCACCAATCGGGGTCACACAGGGGGAAGGTAAACACAGAAGATTTCTCTCCACCTTTCCTCAAAGTGCAAGTACAGGACACACAATAAGAAACATATCATGCATACTGTACTGATCCAGGCTGGGCTTCTTGTTTGGGAGAGGGTGCGTTCTGCTCTAACTTAAGTTGTGTAACAGCTCACGAATTTCTTATTCCCCTGCAAATACCCGCCTGCGTTTCTTACTACAGAAAGTAGCAGTTCCTCTGTAGCGCCGGCATGCGCCAACGGGAGAAACCGGCGCTAGTATAGCGGCAACGGGCGCTGCTCCCGCACACTGCCACTATAGGTTATTCCCATCTGTGCCAAGCAATTCCATCGGCGCTACAGCGGGCAACCAGCGCTACTCAATAGGCGCTATATGGGACCATTACTGTACCCTGTTTCTTGTTCGATGTCCTGTCCGGTATTCATATCCTAGAAATATGTATCTAATACCAATATATACGTCACCCAACAGATGATGAGCAGAAGACCTCAAAAGGGCAACCAGATGAACAATCCAATGATGGGCTCTAGGAATTACGGATGGCAGCATTGAATATAAATGGTACCGGTATGTCCTAACGAAATTGAGCACCCTAACGATGTTGAGGAGGCCCGCCATTCAAGTAGGTTTTGGCAAAACGGTGGTAGTCCGCAGCGAATAGCGATTTCGCCGCATGCATGCACAGCCCCTTCTATGCGCGGAGGTACGACCGGCGTGTGCGCACTATTTTAAATATCGGCGATATACTCGCACGTATCATAGCTTCATATCATAGATACATGCTGAGTTATTACGCCAGACTTTCTATCTAGGGAAGCGACTCAAGCATTTTCAGTAGGGGTCGGCTGGTCAACTGGTTTGACCAGCTTTAAGCTCAGCAGACCTGGTGAACGAGAAGACCTGCAAGACCTGTTGCATTAAATTTTTGAATGTCTCGAAGAACATTTGATATTAAAACTGATAAAAAACAAAATTTGGGTTAAGTCGACCGGGATTTTGGTGTTCCGACGCACTTTGAAATTGTGAAGACAGATTCCAAATTTATAATACCCTGCTACTCGTCTGGCAGCTCATTACCCTGCTGTGCTCTAGGCCCTATGTCGGATTACTCTGTCCTCGGCAACGGGCCGATAGGCTACTTGCTACTGCTGTTCAGGAGATGACAACGAATATTTCTTCAATACGACCCCGCGATGGACTTCTGAGCGCATTACTACTCGTATATACAGGAGTTCATTCACTACAGTGCTGTACTCTACGAACTACCGGTATATCACAATTACTCTGTCCACGACAGCGAACCGATTGCCAACTTAAAAATGTTGTATAGCACCGTAGCTGCGTCAACGTCGACCCGGTGATGGACGGGATATACACTCACGTTGCTATATATCATACGTACAGAGATTCATCTTAAAATCAAAATACCCCATATATAACCTATACCCTTCATGAGGACACATAAACCCCCCGTAAAACGCGCGATCGATCTATCACACACAGCTTGCGAAGTGAGTGTCGACGAAATCCTCGACCTCACAGCTAGATTATTTTTATAATTTTTTATACTATATATCTTGGGGGATATTGTCAGCTTGCTTGATACGCACTTCATGTGTCATTGACCAACATTTCCAATCTTTTGTTCCAAAAGTTCTGGTCCTTGATGCTCGGTCAGACTATTTGTCTGAACTACCTGTCTGCACAGTTACGATGGGGGCTCCATTGATATTGTCGCAACAAAGCTTCACAACCGCTGTGCCTTTTGAAAACAAAGTAAACAGTACCTGCGCTTTATTTTGGCCAGATGGTCAATCCATCTAAAGTTTACTCAACAATAATAACGCATTATTTGGCAATGACAAGGAAAACGGCTGCAGTGACGTGTTTCAATCGCGGTCAACTGTAGTGTGCGAACGGAAAACGCCACGTACAGAACCTTGCAACCAGCGCTGGTCTCACCGTACACTTCCGTACAGACGTACTACGCACGATTTTACTGTGCGCGCTACCAAGCGTACTTTACGCCTGTCAGTATTGGCTGCATGTTTTGTTTCTGAACGAGTGTTGAACGAATTCAGCAGTGCTAACTGTATAGTATACTGAGATGGTTGCTCCAAATATCGCAACAGAAACGTAGATATATTCGAATCAAACTGCGCAACAACAAACTGTCTATACTGCTGTACTGGTCAGCTGCTGAAGAAACAATGTATTTTTGTTCTTCGTTGGTCAGTTGGTTGATCACGCCTACTGTAGTGGTCGACCCCGTTTCTGTCCGCCCCGTAAAACGAATGCGTGTCGTCTTAGTGTTACCTCAAAACAAGTCTTGAACAAATAGGCTAGCAGCCTGCCACGGTTTCGGAACCTACATACTGCGAGGCACATAAAGCAGCCGTGAAAGTCGGTACAGCCCTGGGCGATGCAGATGCCCGTCATGACGATCAAGGTGATGATGATGAGGATGATGCAACGATCCCAGAAATGAAATTTTCCGCTCGGTCCCGAAGGAGGATCATGCCCGGCGACCTAAGAACCATGTCCAAGCAGTCTTTGCAATGATGATGACGTAAAATGAAACAAGCAATCCAAATCGATAGATGATGCTTAACCCCAGAAACGATATTCCAGCAGCCCTACAAGATCGATTACCATGCGGCGAATTATGAACGTATACTCCCCCGGCATCCCGGATAGGCGGTCGATACAGTGGTCCGGTCCCGAAAGACATGTCTACGGTGACCCCACATTGCGGTTGTTTATGGTGACGGAGGACTCTCTGAATATCCCAACGAATAGTGCTGTAACGATTCTGGAAAGCGTCATTTCTGGCAACCTCAAGCACGGGCTGCAGTAATCCCGTCAACCGTTGTTTTTGCAACCTCGTGCGTGGATACTGAGGCCAGCCCTGGTTTTGACGACCGGGCGATCCATGTAAATGGGGAGATTGGAGTTTAGTCCCTCGTGGCTTGACGGGCTACATTTACCGCCCCTTCTTCAAAAGTGAGTGTCAACCTAAAATAAGGCAAGCCGGGTCGTAGCACCCCACGGCGGGCCGTTCGTCCCCGTTGACGCCTCCTTAAGATATAAGTATGATACGAGTGGTTGTTTTCGTCCGTGTTTCAGCAGTGCAATGCATCGGCACTCGGCTCAAAACGTCTGCGTGCGATCTTACGCGTGTTTATCGAATACAAAACGCGTTATCATTCCAGAAACGTCCGCTTAATTTGCAGTAGTTGCAGCAGTCCAGCGGTGGTATAGAATGATCGAACGAGCCCCTCATGTACGCACGAATTTAGCCGGAGCTGGTGTGCGTGTCGAAGTAGACGCTGACGGACTCGACGAATGCAGTCGGACGAGACCCTGCCGTGCTCGTAGCAGCAGTCGAAATATACCCGAACGTACTTGTAGCAAGTCAGAGTAGACCCTTACGTGCAAGCCGCAGTCGGAGTAGACGCCGACACACTCAATGGTGGTCACTCCGGACGGGACCAGCCAAGTTCACACATACGTGCTCGAAAGCCGCTGAATCAAACAACGACGACACGCAGTCGAAAGCTATGGCTCTCTCACTCGCGTTTCCGGGCACACTCCAATAAACGGCAGCGCGTCCTACATTAGTACTAGTAGTACATCGCAGCAGCAGCAGCAGCAGCAGCAGCAGCAGCGGCGGCGGCGACTCCAGATGGCGGCGACCTTAGAAGCCCTGTGGAACTCCTTGCGGCCGTAGCTTACACTAGCCATTATCTAGGCAGGCAGCTCCGTGGGAGGTAACACTATCGTCGTCCAGCAGTAGCTCCAAACGATGACGACGTCGACCCTGGCGGCCGCACAGCTCAGCCGACAACGAACGCAATAGCTTAGGGCCCCCATTAAGGCATGATGTATGTAGTGTGACTGGAGATGTACCTCGTGACCCGCAGCCCTGCTAGGGCATAAGTAATTCACGGCTCATAACCTATTGGCGGATTACTCGCACACAGCTTGATAGACCTATCGAGTTACGTCGGACAGTTATAAAATTTAGGCAAGTGTTTTCCATCCGAGTCCGCTGACTATTGATCGTTGCGTGGGCTTCAAACTGTCAGGAGCTGGTGATGGAGAAGGCGACCGGGATCGGTTGTACGTTTCATCGGTGATCTCGTAGGCGGATAGGCGAGGGAGTGAGACAGGGAGTGCGTGCGATGCGTAGTATCTTGGCTATTGATCAACCAAAATCAGAAATATAACCAAGAGCACCCTCCAAGAGGCAATGCAGCAATATGTCTTGCGAGTAGAACAAGGGAACAAAACCGCGTCCGCAATTGACCGGGTTTCGGGGGTTTCGCCGCACTATGAAACTGTGAACATGCATACCGTACGTTAAATGCGCCGCTCCTCATATAACAGCTCAGGTAATTACTGTGCGCTACGACCTCCATCATTTTTCCATATCACCGACGACAGCGAACCGACAGACCGTCGGGTACTGTTGTACAGTAACGCGTAGCCGCTAACTTGAGTAGAGAATAGCCAAGCACACTCTCGCGGTAAGCTAAGAAGGTTGGCGCAAGTGGTCGCCAGGCTGACCGCGCACACCCGCTGTGTCGGGGATGCGAGCGTTTGACGATGCTTGAAAGGGGCCGCCAGAGGGCATTTGAAAGTTACGACGGGGAACAACGAGAGGTTCAGATGCGGGTAAGAGGAGTGAGCGTAGGGTTTACAAACACTCCAGCTGCCCTGCTATGAACGGGTTTTCACGGCACTTCCTCTACGCAGCTTGTGCAACTTCCAAAGTCCCCATCTTGCGCAATAAGTTTAGTTTAGGTATCTCGAAGCCATAGATGGATTAAAACAATCTACTGCACCACATAGCAGAAAAATCCAATTCTGAAGCTATACACGTACTGCCGATTGATTATTGAACACTCTATTCCAATGCACTTCGTAGCGTAACAGGGGCCAATGTCTCAGACAGACATTTTACTTGGTGGAACGTTGTTCCAAAGGTGCACCCTCTTCCAATGTAAACGATTTGAGCATGCGCGATGGATCGTCGTTCCATCCGCGTGTCGTCGTTCACTATCAAGCTTTCCCGTTCTACTCATATTCCAACCGATGCACCATACAGCACGTACTGTAGACTGTCCCCTTCAACGTTACGCCGTGTATGTGGTTTGACGATAGGGTGCTTTGGGCTCAGTAGCACGCTCGATTCGACAACGATAAACTTACAGCTATGTGTCCCCGCCCTATGCCTTTGACGTTGCCATACTCGTTCGCCCCCTTCCTACATTACCTCTTGTTTTAGCTGTGTCGATCGTATCCGCCATCTCGCCTGCGTACGACTTCTTAAATCCAGACCAGGTATTTTATGCCCACCCTTGTGTATCTGATGCACACCTTCGATGGCCACAGTCTATTCCTTGCAACAAATGCATCGCTCGCGTCCCTAACATCTACCTTGATCGCTCTGCCTGCTCTCGATCCCGCCCTCCCATCCTGTCCCTCGCCGCCGTTTGATCATTGCGTGTACCGCTCTTTTCCTGTCGTGATCGCCCTTCGACCCTATTCTACCGGACTTCCACCCGGCCCTCCTCTGCTGTTTAACCTCTCCCGGGAAGAACGCTGCGTATCTCGCCCCCGCAGATGGTGGATCCCGTAAGTTATCTAAGCCTCCTCCGCAAGCCGAGAGCCACGGCACCGGCAGAACAAAAAACATCACGGGCATGTGACATGAGAAGCTCTATCCCTAACCCTACCTACCCAACAACCGACTTCGAGAAAGAACGTATCCTAAACACAGAACCCTCTATCCATTTGGATACTCTTAGGAATATGACGAAAACTATTGTAAACTACTAGGACAGCTGTTCAGATGACGAGCGCCGTCACCGAGAACTGTACTCACACGTGCAACCCCGTCGTAGCGCTGCTCGCCAGTACCTCGGGCGGTTTCAGCTCACAGCAGCACGTACATTGGCGAAAGTTCAATCCACAATACACGCCTTCAACACCCCCCCCCCCGCCCGCCAATCCTTTGTATGCCGCTTCATCAGCAACAGCAACTCCCCAGTGACCGGTTTTTCCTACTCTCGTTGTTGTCTTCTGCTCTTCACGTGCATTAATTCATGTATGTCTTGCCCTGCTTCCCGTACCTTTACCCAGTCAATGTGAGTATGCTGCTTGTCCTTCGGCCGCCTCTGCGCTCATATCCCCCAATGCTCCTTGACGGTCCGCAAAGACGATGCCTTAACCCGTTACAGGGTGTACTCTCGCACGTCTGCGGGCAGCGAAACATGCTGACTCCTTCCCCTTCTCCCCTCCCGCGCCCTCCCCTCCATCGTTCTGGCCGTCATCGTCTAAACCACATTTTGACAATTCTAACGCTTAACACCGTTGGCCCCGCTTTGTTCATGTCCCTCCCCACCTCACCACTAAGATCAAACGAGCCACCTCCAGCCATCACCTCCACAAGCCTCCAGGACGGTAGCCGAACTACTGCCACCCCCTCCTCTCTCCCGCTTACTCCGCATTCATGCCCCTTCCAACCATAGGCCCCACAGTTTCCCCGCACCTCCCCCCCACCCCCCCCCCGATAGCCCAAACCAGGATTTTTGGTAGGTGTTGCGCTGTTGCGCCAGGCCAACGGTTTGGACGATATCTCGAACAGCTTGAGCAACAAACACCGGAGCGTGTTGCAGCACTTACTGAGGGGTTAGGCGAAACAATGTTTTTATTTTGTTTCGGGGTATTGGTGGCAAAACATGTGTTCGGGCAGGTTTCTCCGTAGACGAAACATTTTTTACAGTAGGCTGTATTTCATATTTCTAGCCGCCGTCGAAAACGCCTTTGAGTCGAGGTTTATGATGTCCACTCTTTTACAGTTAATTTTCTGCCGAATTATGATTAGTGCAGTTGTGACTCAGTCTGTTTACAGGGGAACGTATTTAACAGGACCAAACATTGGAAGTAGAAATAGATAAATATATAGGGTTTTTGTGCCTACCGTAGGTCCTATTAAATACGTTCCCCCGTAATAGTGACTGGTGAGTAGCAGATACATATATATATCTCCTCAATACGAGATCACTGCCAGATATTCGGGGAGGGGGGGCATAGTAGAGGGTGTTTAAAGTTGGAAGGCCTTGCGAAGCTCATGCTCGTGCTTGTGAACTTGTTCCCCGCGGCAGGTCTGCGGCACGGTGTCCGAGAAGCACATGATTCCTATGTTTCTGGGGACGCCGAACCAGCAATCCCGGGCCTCGCCGCTCGTCGTCGATGGTCAAAGCAGTAGGCCGGAGGTATGCACAGGCAATCAATGCGGGTCTGGTACCTGGGCGGCCTAGTCAACGTGATCGCCGAATGTTAGGCCAGACGATACAAAGAAAACGTCGCTGACTATGGAGGCGCGTGCGCATGCTAAAGACCGAAGTGAGGGAGGAAGGGGTGCTGTACGGACGGGTGTGTGACGTGGACTCTCGACTTTGCGATTCTTCGCCCAGTTCCATTCGGCGCACCACAAGCTCCTCCTACGAAGCATCATCGGTTACACGCGCCCATTTTTGAATCGACAACCCCATGTTTGAAAACCAAGGCCCTGGACAAGGCACGGCCTGCTGAGCTGAGCGTCGAGGCGACCATTCGCAAACGGCGTCTGCTCTTTGCGAGGGTCGGACTGCGGATGAACAGTGAGCGGCTAACCCGCCGGGTGGTGGTAGGGACGATGGTTGTTTGGTGGGGGGAGAATGCTGGATCAGGCCGATCACAACCAAACTACTTAAGCGCAGCGTCTAGAGTACTACCGTAGTAGCAGACGCCGCAAAGCGGTTCATGATAAAATAAAAAAGCACATCAATCAGCTTCGATACCGAGGTTTTTGTCGAAGCGCATACTTGCAAGCGCTGTGTGTGGTATTTCGGTGTGTTTTAAGCCACCGAGGGATCAACGGAAACCTCTTGTTTCTTGCTCGGGGTGGAGACGGTGCCGTGGCCAACAACGGCTCTGAAGGATGGCAAGTGGCACCGACGGGTCGTCGGAGCGGCGGACGGTTTGATGTCGAGATAGTGCGGGGGCGAGGCAAAGAGGCGATTGTTACGCCACGCAAAAAAGGACGCCTATTAATAGAGTGGCGGTAACAGGCAAGGCGGGCGTGCGGAGGGGGGGCTACGGGCAGCGGTACTGATGATACCGCTGTGGATTAAAACAGAAACAATCAAAGCGCATGTCACGTGCGGCGCTTTTGGTGATTGTCCCAGCCTGACTTACACGCGGAACCTGTGACTGTTGCTGCCCGAAACTATTTCCAGGGGGAGCGACACAGTAATCATAACCAAATGTGGGTATTAAAAATAGTTGAATATATTGTTTATTGTTTCATCGTGGGTGGTCATTACTATGGTATTGTTTGTTGGCTGGCGGCGGCGGCTGTAGCACTGAAATCTGACACGGCCCGCTGTCAACGAGAAACAAAACAGAGGTTATAGACATCGAGGTACGGTTCCCGGCTCGACAGCGAGCTGGAAGCCTGTGCTGCAGTGCGCTGCTTCCCTGAGTACGATAAGTTTTGGTTGGCCGTATATTATACAATGTCTCTGTTCAATACGTGGTAATTTTCATTGCATATTCTTCTATTTCTTCGTTCTCCAGAGGACTCCTTACCTCTGCGTCTTTCTGGGCTTTTGTTGTAGAACCTATTTCTCCCCATCACGTGGTCTTCTTGAATTACACAGTAGCTGGTACACATCATACTATGTTGGGTTTATTTTCCTGGGCCATGCCATATGTTCTAATTCATTCCAGGACTATGTTTTGTTTTTTCGCCACCTGGTCGACCTGGAACATGTTTTTTTCTCCCATTGAATGCACCTGACTATTGTTGACGTTTTTCAAGGCCTGCGGTTCGCGGAGACACATTTTCGCCGCTAGCTCCAGCCCAAGGCTCGTATTTAAAAATCTAGACATGTTTACGCTGTCCCGCTGTTCACAGGGTCAGCTCGATTCCCAATATGTGTAATCGGACTATACATTGTAAGAAGAGGTAATCGCGGGGAAAAAAAAATGACGTTAAATTGATGTTTCAAGTGAACCAGCCGCTAGGAGGGTGAGGCATCAGGGCGGACGCTGGGTGTGCTGCTGTGCTGATGATGCCGTTCAGTAGATGGAACCACTGTAGGATGAACGCAACACACACTATCAAACGGAAGAATACGACAACGTAAAAGTGCGAAACGAGTCACCCCACGGTAGGGGTGCAGGAATACGCCCCTGAGCTACTGACATGAGGAGCTCGATATCTCACCCGAAACATGCCTTCCAAGATTTTTTTTCGTGCAACCCGATCGGTATGTCTATCTGCTAGTCCTGAAACAAATGCAATCGCAAAATGATTATACCAACCGGTAGTTCCTCACTTCAGGAGCTTAACCGGTCAGAAGCGTGTAACCCCAAAAAGTGCAAACCCTGCCGTGGGATGACTCAAAGGTTCGTGTGTGCGTACGTAGATGTAACGTCAAGACAACACACGCACTACCACTAAGCGTGAGAACACTAACGCCACAATAACTGCGAAATACTCCGTAGCAGTTTAGACTACGTACATACAGTAAATCCTGAGTTCCAACGCTGTCAGACATTGTCCCCCTTTTTGAGACTACTGTATTGTCCCCTCTGTTGAGGGTTGAGGTATAATACTGTATGTACTGTCCCCCCTAATTGAGGGTTGAGTTACTATACTCCGTATTGTCCTTTTTGTTGGGGGTTGAGTTACACTACTGTATTGTCCTCCTTGCGGAGGGTTGATTTGCAATACTACCACTGCATTGTCCCACTTACTGAGGGTTAAGTTTCAATACAGTAGGTCTTGTGGCAAGAGCTATGGTAGGGGCCAGAGCCACGGTTGAAAAACTCGCGGCAGTGACTGGTATCAACAATAGTTCCACAATTCCAAGGGGCAGTGCTTTTCGCGGCATCTTCACACCGAACAGCGCAACATCTTAGACTAAGACTGCTGACACATGCCACGGTACAGGTAGGCCATTTGTTTCCGAGGGTCCTCCCTTGAGGGTCTACAACCTCAAAACAGGGGGGGGGGGGGGGGGGGGGGGGGGGGGGGGGGGGGGGGGGGGGGGGGGGGGGGGGGGTGGGGTGGGGGGGGGGGG